>BJCM01214221.1:0-11803 GCA_018326385.1 Flaveria bidentis | reverse complement strand
TGATGATTTACTTTCAGTAGTTGTCTTTACTTTTTCAGTAGATTGTAATCAGTAGTTTAGTATAATGTAAAACATCTGAAGTTCTTACACATCAGATGTTGTAGTTTTAGTAGTTATAGAATTAGCTGGTACTTAAGCTTTTATTGTAAGATGTCCTCAGTTGTTGTGGACATCTTCAGTAGTTTTCAGTTATTTTCAGTTGTTTGTATAATCTGTTAGATGTCACTATCAGGTGACATCTGCTGACGTCACATTCCTCTATAAAAGGAATGTTGACCTAATTTGTATATGCCGAAGCTTATGAATGAATGAAAACATTATCTTTTGCAGACAACTTTCTCTCTCTATAACCGTCACTGCTTGATTGAATATTCATCTTATTCTTGCTTAAATTTCGTTTAATTCTAGTACTATTCTGCTGCAAATCATAACCTAATTAATCAAACTAGATCTTAGATCCTTTCATGGCGCACCATGTACTCTGCTGAAGAAAACTTAGTCATGGAAGTTCAGCGAGAAGGCCGAAGAAGAGATTTTCTTAGGATACAACATACCGAATAAGAGAGTTTATAACAACTCAACGGGTCAAGTAGAAGTGTGGTGCAACGTTGATGTACAGAGATACACAACCCCCCTAGCTGGAAAAGGACCCTTATTCTTTTATGACTATGGTGGATTCTTATGTCCTTTAACATCCCTCTATCCCCTACTGAGGATGAGTTAACGACCTGAATTATGTACGATGTGTTAAACACACCATCACTTGACTCGACAACCTCAGCTTCACAAGGTGAATCTTTTAGTTCTTCAGGGGGAGCACTTGAGATAAGTGACTCCTCCTCTGATGATGAAGATGTGGAAAATGATCAGGTGAATTAGGAGGAACAGGTTCCTACTACTGCAAGTACACAAGCATCAGATGTTTATGCCTCTAACACTTCGGAACCTCACACTCCCGCTGCCTCAGATACTAAACCTGGTGTTCACAATCTGGATAACGAGGTAGTCATTCCCACCACTCCTAGATCACGACTAAATGTTTATCATCCTTTGGACAATGTCATTGGAGATGTTCGATCAAGAGTACAGACAAGAAATCAGCTATACTAAGCTGATTATGCCTTAGTAATAGAAAAGGGATATCTTCACGATGGTGCGTATCGATGTTTTGTGTCTCAATTTGAGCAAAAATATGTTAGTGAAGCCTTAAAAGACGAGGCTTGGGTGAGTGTCATGGAAGAAGAACTTCTTCAATTCAAGAAGTTAGGAGTATGGACACTAGTGGATAGACCAAAAGGTGCTAAAGTCATTGGCACCAAATGGATCTTGAAGTGCAAGAAAGATGACCAAGGGGTCATAATAAAAAACAAGGCTCGACTTGTAGTTCAATGATTTCGACAAGTCGAGGGTATTGATTACAATGAAGTGTTTGCGCCTGTGGCGAGAATGGAAGCAATCCATATCTTCCTAGCCTATGCATCTTATATGAAGATTAAAGTTTATCAACTAGATGTGAAGAGTGCATTCCTTCATGGTAAAATCCGGGAGACACTGTATGTCAGTCAACCCGAAGGATTTGAGGATCCATATCATCGGGGCAGAGTTTACAAGCTGGATAAGGCTCTCTACGAGCTCCACCAAGCCCCACGAGCACGGTATGAGAAGCTCTCGACTCATCTTGTGAAACACGGATTTCGTAGAGCAGTGATTGACTGCACACTGTTCATCAACGAAAAGGATGGTGATTTATTGCTAGTATAGATTTATGTTGATGACATCATCTTCGGTTCCAAAAACAAAGAATTATGTAAAGAATTTGAAGCAGTAATGAAAGTTGAGTTTGAGATGAGTGCCATGGGAGAAATGAAGTTCTTTCTCGGGTCACAGGTGGATCAGACACCAAAGGGCATATTTCTACATCAAACCAAGTATGTAGGTGATATTCTCAGTCAATTCGATATGGAGAATGCTTCCGCGGCTGGGGCTCCACTGGCTACAAACCAAGATGTGGCACCGGATGAAAATGGTGATCTAGTGGATGCCACCATGTACCAAGGAATGATCAGATTCCTCATGTACCTCACTACCTCTGTTAGGATCCTTTAGGTACGGAGTACTAACTGATTTACGTGCGTACCAAACCAAATAGTGTGGAATCCTATTTGATTTATGATCCAATAAGTGAGAACGCAAGTATAATCGATCTAATAAGGAATCAAAATGTTAAGAACGATTGCAAGACGATTAACTGCGATCTATCAACTTGGAACAGGTGTTCTTGAGTCTCTGGACGAATAGGG
Source organism: Flaveria bidentis (assembly GCA_018326385.1). Taxonomy (NCBI): domain Eukaryota; kingdom Viridiplantae; phylum Streptophyta; class Magnoliopsida; order Asterales; family Asteraceae; genus Flaveria; species Flaveria bidentis. The sequence goes on along the minus strand of BJCM01214221.1, from coordinate 9,503 downwards.
TATGAATTTGTGCGTAGGTATTCGAATTGTCTTGTTTTTCCATGAATTATGTGGTATTTATAGGCTAGGGTCTTCCATTTGTATGACTGAACCATTAGCATGGTTCAGTCGTGCGACTGGAGTATGCGGTTGATCCATCCGCATGACTAAAGGTCCAGTCGTGCGACTGAGTCAATCTTATGTCACAATCATGCGACTGATCTAGTCTCCTGGTTCAGTCGTGCGACTGGTCCATTAGCATGAAGAGTTCATGCTAATGGTCCATTAGCATGAAGAATTCATGCTAATGGTCCATTAGCATGGTCCATTCGCATGAGAACTTCATACGATTAAGTTTAAACATTTTTCTCGACCATTATTGACTAAGAACTATGTAAACAACCACAAACCTATATAGTTAGTTCAATATGTGTTATCACATAATAAACAATGAATATTAAACATTATAAGCATTACCAACACATTCCATTTTATTCATACCCATTCGATTACATATACGTAAGACATGAAAGATATTTTACATTGAGCTCCTAAACTAGGTACATATGTATCAACAAACTCCCCCTTGGACCTAGTTTACATCATTATCTAACATTCATCATCAGCTCATCAAACTTCTTGTACTTTTCTTCTCTTGTAACTCCGGCATTTATCTCAAATGCAAAACAGAGTCTTATAACATTTTGGAATTGGAGGGCTTGTACAATGTCTTGCGAATCATAAAACAGTGGCCACTTGTATAATGTGTATACATCATCAGCAGACAAGTTGGTCAGCCACTGGGTCAAATACCAGTATAGTATCCATTTTGCTCTGTTTTTGCAAGACAATAACTGCTTCACATGTTCTCCAATCATAGTACCACCACTTGAAGTGTGGAGTGAAGTCCTGTGGCATTTCCCTTAGAGGGATTCTTGACATCGTGCGCGGAGGACTCCACTTCAATACTTTCTATGGCTTGCCAGTAATGGAATCAACTTTAGACCGACTGATGTACCTCGTCGGTTTTTGAGGTTTGAAGTTGATCCACCTGGTGTGTTACTCTTTCTTCAATGCAGCCTCAAACCAGCCTGGCATTTTCTTTGGATTAGCATATAGCAACTTTAGTTTTGCCAACTGGTTGAGCTCAAAACCAGGGAGAGTCTTCAGATCATGTGGGAATCTGAACTACTCTATTCCCTTCTCTCTCTTCACTGCATACACATTAAGATCCTCAAAATTGGCCCATGCTATAATCTTTCCTGACACCTTTAGATGCTTCTTCACTTTGTAGAGCTTAGTGTAGGCACTCGGCTTTGGAGTAGCGCGTTGGGCTCGAATCTCTGCAAAACAAGCTGCCCATTCAGCATTTTTGATGTTGACATCAGCGTCTGAGGCTTGGGCTTGATCCTTATTCTTCTCGTACTCTTGCTCCATCTGATCCAGTTTCTCAAACGTATCACTGATAAGAGTATCACCCAGATTGGGGACTACATTTCCCTCTTTGTTAGCATACTCTGGATAGTGCTCCGTAGTGACGTCCTCAATCTCGATCTCATCTATGTCATTCAGCTCATTGTCACTGGTAACTTCAAAAGTTGGAGCATCCTTGACTATCTCATCCGGATTGAGCCGGAACATCTCAGCAAGTTGTTCATCAGTAAGGTCGTGAATTATTTCTCCTTCTTCGGGAGTATAACTCATAGACCTCCTGATAATCCCTTGCAAATCAAGAATCATAGTGAGTTGAGACTTGATTTGCTGAAGGGGAGTAATATCACACTCATCTTGCTGAGATGATTGATCTGCTTGATTTAAACATGTAAATACATCAACCATTAGTAATTCATCAAGACAATAAACATTCGAAAAAGATACATAAACATTAAATACATAAATCTAATACATGAATCAAGTACAAAAGCTTTCAAATACATAAATATCTAAGCATTACTTTTGCCCTGAATAGCTGGCTCGTCAGTCGGAGGGGCTGAAGATGAGGCTCCTTGATCCTGAGCTTTCTTTGACCTTCGCTCTCCCGCCTGTATGGATGCTGATGCAGCTGCATCATCTCCTTCATCCTCATCTCCTCCCTTCTCCTCTCCTTCATCTCCATCACCTTCTGCATCAGTCTCATCATAATCATCCTCATCCTCCTTATCATCCTCATCATCACCATCATCATCTCCTTCTCTGATCTTGAGAGGCTCATCTTTGGATCCCTTGAGGTGTAGCATCAGCTTCTTGTTCTTCACCTCAAGATCATCTATCCTCTAAACTGAGGAAGTCTGCAACTCATGAAGCTCAGTAATCTCCTGTTGCTGAGCTGCTATCTTCTGATATTGGTGAGGGATCTGCTGAGCTTGGGTAGCATTAAGCTCCGCAAGCTGACGTAATTAGGCAACTCTCTCTTCATCACCTGCCAACAGTTTCAGCACCATTCGGTTAAGTGCTGACAACTGTTCCCTACCCCGATGGGGGGCAGAGATGATCCTGTAGTTAATGATGGGTAGGATGATGGTCCGGCTTGGTGGGTGGTGGTGGTAGTGGTGAATATGGGTGGTGGAATATGAGTGGGTGGAGTGGTAGTAGTGGTGGTGAGTGAGGTAGTGGTAGGTGGAGTTGGGGTAGTAATGGTGGGTCGAGTGGTAGTAGTGGTGGGGGTTGAGGTGGTGGTAGCTGTGGTGGCAGTAAGGGGAGAGGCAGTGATCAACGTGTACCTCCATCTCTTGGGCTTCATCCTGTGGGACTGAACCATCCTCTTTTTCCATGAACCCCTTGAGGAGGATGCTCCCCCTGGGATATTGAGCCAAGCTGGGGTGTAGGTCTGATCAGTCATATTCTCCCCAGACTCTCCCGGGCATCAACCAACCACCCGAATCACTCGTTCGGTGGCAACCACCTTGCTGCACACCGTTCGAGTCAACGGCTCCTCATCCTCCTCCTCCTCCTCCTCATCAGGACAGAAGTCCTAATATAAACCCGCTATATCAACTTCTCCAAGAGTGGATGATGGAGGTGTAACATTTGTAGTGGTGGCCCTAGATGGAGTGGGGCCAGTGTCTCCACCATCACCACTGTCATCATCATCAGAGCCATCAGTGGGTAGCACAATCTGCTCAGTGTCGGAGTCGCTGTCATCGTGGCACCACTTTCTACATGTCGTGCCACGTAGTCTTCACGGGCCAGATGCCTAAACAGCCTCCTCATAAGGGGTTTCACCAGCTTCCCCCTGTACACCTTCATCCTACCCATGGTGGTATCGTTCATCACCTCGAGCACCACGACATCTTCCTTCTCCTTTGGAAGCGAAGGGAGCTTTTGGTCAATAATCATCTGCATAAATCGAGGGTACATGAAAAAGCACTCCTTACCCTTCGCCTTGATGTTCTCCACCAAGTAGGTAAAGATCATCCTGGAGAAGCTGAACGGATGGTTCAGCACCAACACCACATAGGCGTTCTGAATCTGATCCAATAACTCATTGAAGCCTCCCTTCCTTGAAGAAATGCACTTGAGCAGCACATGGGCCAAAAACTTAAATTGGGGGTGCAAGTTGCTCTTGTTGAGCACACCTGCATTGATGTCCCCTGAGTACTTGGCCCGCAGAAAACAACCTCGTACGGTCAATGGTTGTAGTCGTGTGGGGTAGTCAGCATCACCCTCAAACTCCAAAACTGTCTTGATATCGTCCTTAGTGATCTCTATAGCTTGACCAAAACTGGAGCTCCTGATATAGTGAGGCTCTGAACATCTGTCGACAACAGCGCTTTCCCAGAAAGCCGGCTGAACTAAGCGGTATGGAGTGCATGGAGTCAATATGGCATGAAAGATCCTCGATCAATGTAAGAAAGTAATAATCCCCAAGAAATCAGCCGCATTACGGGAGGTCAGATCCAGATGAGCACAAAGGTTATGCTTCGTGCTCAAAGTCCAACCACTAGCCATCTGTTACACAATGTAAATAAACGTTAGTATGGGTCAATAAGTAACAATTTGATTCATTGAACTTGAAATCTTCGGTTCTATCGTGCGAATGAACTGAGCGACTGAGATCTAGTCGTGCGAATGAGTTGTGCAACCAAGATCTAGTTGTGCGAATGAGCTGTGTGACTGAGATCTAGTCGTGCGAATGAGCTCATACGTACGACTTAGCATGCGACTGTGCTTAGTCGTATGCTATCTCATGCATTTACACCAGTCGTGCGACTGATCTCATATGCATGGTTCAGTCGTGCGATTTAGCCATTCGCCCGGCTCAGTCGTGCGATTGAAGTTCATCAGAGTGTCCATTCGCATGACAGACTGTCTGTTCAATTCAATTCAAATTTGAGCAAAATTTAATTTTAGACGTTATGGTTTGGCTCATTAGTCTCGTAAATGACTGACATAACACCTAATAACCTTTATTTGAGCAATATACTTAGTTTTATTAGTTTCTTAGCCAAACTAAGTCTCGGTTAAGTTTAGGGCTAATTCAGTCGATTTAGAGCTTGATTTGTCGGACATTTGAGTGGAATACATCGCACACTAATCGTTACATCACAATAATCAGTAGTCTAAGCAGTTAAACGAAAATCAGGAAGAGTAACTGTATAGTCATGCGATTTGGGGGCGATTTGGGAGTGGTGAATGACTTCGACCGACTCCCCCTCCTTTTATACTAGGGTTTCCTCCATTCGTGCGACTAAACCCAGTCGCTTACTTGATACATGCGACTGAGGCTCAGTCGTGCGACTGGTACAGTCGGTCACTTTCAATCGTGCGACTGTCTCAATCGGTCATCTCCATTCATGCGATTAGATCATTCTTGTAATCCAATCATGTGAGTTTACTCATGCTTATGGTCTAATCGCACGTCTGGCCCATACGTGTGGTTTAATCGTGCGATTGGGCTCATACGTACTGGCCAATCATACGGCTGATCCATACTCATGGTCCAATCGTGCGAATGGCTCATACTTATGAATTTGACTTTATTACCATATGACACTTAACCCCTTTTAACTGTTGATAAAACATTTCGAGCATTCAAACATCTCAGACATGACCATTTTAACTTAGAAAACTATTGACCACCTCATACGTGATCCTTTTAAAACAATTCATCACCTCAAACATGACCCTTTTAATGAGTGATTCCCAGATTGACTTTCGTTGCGTAGTCCGACATTTAACTGATAAATTAACTAAAATTTAACTAAATTAAAAAATTATAAATCAAACAAAGGTAAAACATATTTTTGTAATTTTGTGAGAGGTTGAACTCCTAAGATAGATATCTAACAGCTTTATTTCTCGAACAGTACAGCTTCAAGTTATTTTGACCATAGCTAGAATGATTCATTATGGAATCATATAGGTATATCAAATCATTCGGGACATGTTACCAACACCTTTTGATGCTTGATACTTATTTTCATCAAGAGTCATTAGCGAGTCTAGGAAATCATACTAGTGCCACAAGATGCACATAGTGGTTTGGACTTTCAAGAGTTCAACCACGATGATTGTCAGTATATTTGTCCTCTTAAATCCATACACAGACTTTTGACATAGATTGGTGATGATTTAAGGTTTAATTATTTCAACAAGCATTTGTGGATCTCACGCTTATATGGTAATCAACGTTCCTCAGGAGATTTTTGAGCGGTCTACGGGTAGTGTTCAAGAGGAAACTATTCTAGAGCTTTCAAATAGATGCTAAGCCTCAGGTCAGTGCCACCGCATAGCACAGAGGCGCAAACAACAATGAATTCTAGAATATTTAGGTTATGCTTATCCTCAGGTCAGTGCCACCGCAAAACAGAGAGGCACACAACCTATCTTCTTGTTTGAGCAATTATTTTTCTTTTTGCACAGACCGCACCAACACCATGGGTTATTAGCTTGATTGCATTTTGCAATTTTCATGTGCTTTGCTCATTTTTATGGTCATCCGCACACTTTTTTGGCGTTTATTTTGCTCGTCACCCCTCATTGGAACTTCGTTGCTTATGTTAACCAGGGATAAGATGATAACCCACAGCTTGATGAACAAGTTAGTTTGAACTTGAAATCACCAACGAGGTCTATTTATCTATTGCGTTGAATCTACTGACATATCGTCAATTGGTCTAGCAACCTCTAGGTGTACTTTCTCCGTATTACCTTAGTAGCAGCCAGTTTTACTATCATTCTTCCTTTTATGTTGCTTAGACATCTCAGACTTATACTTTGAATTTTGCATTTTGAACAATTTGATTCTTTTAAAGTCCCAAACTATTTCTTTCTATGTACTATCATTTTCCATAGTTATTGAATCAGTATCACAGATATGATCTCATTTCTCTTAGCTAGACTGTCCTCCTCCCTCACTTTTTTGTACTAAAATTTAAATAACTAAATTTAATATTATTAAACTTAACCTATTCTCTCCTTAAAATTCTAAACCCGAAAATGTTTTTGCATTAGAATTTTAATAGGCGAAGAAGTAAAATAAAATAAAATGAAAATAAAATAAAAAATTGACTCAACCTGTTGGACTATGCACTTTCACCATCTGGAATCACTTCACTTTTCTTTTTAACGCCGTTGACCTCTAAAAGATATAAAAAATGTGGTTTATCAAAAGCTTTTGTGTAGAGGTCAGCGCGTTGGAAATTCGTATTAATTTTAACAACATCGATTAAATTCTTTTCAAAATAATCACGTATAAAGTGATATTTAATTCCGATGTGTTTTGTCTTAGGATGTTGGACCGGATTTTTAGTTACGGCTATAGCACCTGAATTATCAACAAATATAGGAGTGTTCGAGAATTTTAAACTGTATTCCCGCATTTACTATTGAATCCAGATGATTTGAGAACAACAGCTTGCCACAACAACATATTCAGCTTCACAAGATGATAGTGCAACTAATGTCTGCTTCATAGACTACCACGTGACTAATCTTCTCATAAAGAATTGACAACCTGCTGAGGTTGACTTGTAGTTCATTTTGTATCTGACGTAATCCGAGTCACTATACGCTGTAAGCTCAAAGTCATCATCCTGAGGATACCACAACCCAAGTGTTGGTGTACCCTTCAGATAATGAAATATCCTTTTGACTTCTATGAGATGGTTGACTTTCGGTTTCGCCTGATATCATGAGCACAGACACGTGGCGTACATGATGTCAGGTCATGAGGCTGTGAGATACATGAGAGATCCAATCATTCCTCGGTACATGGTAGCATCCACCAGATCACCATTCTCGTCGGGTGCTACATCATGGTTTGTAGCAAGTGGAGTCCCAACTGCGGAAGCATTCTCCATATTGAACCAACTGAGAATATCGCCTACGTTCTTGGTCTGATGGAGAAAATCCCCTGTGGTGTCTGATCCACCTGTAAGCCGAGAAAGAATTTCATCTCTCCTATGGCACTCATCTCAAATTCAACCTTCAGTATTGCTTCAAATTCTTTACATAAGTCTTTGTTCTTGGAACCGAAGATTATGTCATAAACATAAATTTGAACAAGCAGTAAATCACCATCCTTTTCTTGACATGTATTCAATTCCCTTGACTTGTCGAAATCCTTCAACTACAAGTCGAGCCTTGTTCCTGATTATGACCCCTTGGTCATCCATCTTGAATTTAAAAACCCATTTAGTGCCAATGACCTTAGCACCGTTAGGTCTGTCCACTTGAGTCCACACTCCTAACTACTTGATTTGAAGAATTTCTTCTTGCATGGCACTCACCCAAGCCTCGTCGTTTAGGGCTTCACTGACGTATTTTGGCTCAAACTGAGACACAAAGAAATGATAAGCACCATCGTGCAGACAACCCTTTTCCATTACTGAGGCATAATCAGCTAAATATAGTTGATTTCTCATCTGAACTCCTGATCTAACATCCCCAATGACATTGTCCAGGGGATGATAGACGTTTAAGCGGGATCCAGGAGTAGTGGGAACGACTACCTCATTATCGAGATTATGAACTCATGGTTCTTGAGCTGAGGTAGTAGAAGTGTGAGGTTCCAAAGAATCAGAGGTATCAACATCAGATGCCTGTTGACTTGCAGTAGTAGGAACCTGTTCCACCTGATCGATCTGATCATTTTCCACGGCTTCATCGTTAGAGGAGGAGTCACTTAACTCAAGTGCTCCCCCTGAATGACTAGATGACTCACCTTGTGAACCAAATGTTGTTGAGTCTTGTGATGGTGTGTTTAAGACATCATACATCATTTTGGTTGCTAACTCATCTTCAGGAGTGGAAAGAGGGATGTTGAAGGATTTAAAGAATCCATCATAATCGAAAAAGAGTCCTTTTCTAGCTAGGGGGTGGTGTATCTCTGAACATCCACGTTACACCATACTTCTACGTGACCGGTTGAGTTGTTGTAAACTCTCTTATTCGGTATGTTGTATCCTAGAAAAATTCCTTCTTCAGCCTTCTCGCTAAACTTGCCTTCGTGAGTTTTCTTCAAAAGGGTGCAAGGTGCGCCAAACGGTTCAAGATACTCCAAGTTTGGTTTACATCGTTGAAGTAACTCATAAGACATCTTACCATGACGCTTTACCACCGGGACTGGATTTAAAGTATAACATGCATTCGCAACTGCCTCATTCCAAAATTGGATGGGCAGTTTCGAGTCTCCTAGCATTGTCTGTGCTGTCTCTATCTAGCTGTGATTCTTTCTCTCAGCAACTCCGTTCATTTGTGGAGTGTAGACAGAAGTGAACTGGTGCACAATTCCCTTTTCTTTGCAGAATTCCTCCATCCATTGGTTCTTGAACTCGGTACCATTGTCTGAGCGTACTTGTCTTACCTTCAGCTTGTAGAGAGACTCCAATGTAGTTACTAACTCATTGAATGACTCAAATGTTTTTGACTTGGATTTCAAAAACATTACCCAAGAGAATCTTGAGTAGTCATTTGTAACTACATAACAGTACAAGTCACCGATGATGCTCCTTGTACTGATTGGACCAAATAGATCCATGTGAAGAAGCTCAAGAGGCAGTTCTATGGAATGAACTTTCTTTTCCTTATGAGACTTCTTAGTATGTCTGCCTTTCTTGCAGGCGACACAAAAAAACGGTAATTTGAAGTTTTTGACGTTTACTCCTCGCACTAGATCATTCTGGATCAAGTGATTCATCTTCCGTGGATTGATGTGTCCCATTCTCCTATGCCAGGAGATTTAATCCTTCTCTGTAGGCTTTGACAAGAAGCACTGAACTTGATGATCCGTTGTGGAGGCCTTCGATAGATCCAGGACATAAAGATCGTATATCTTGAAGCTAACATTAAGACTTCGTCCTCTGGGATCACATAGTCCTTTTTGAGAACACAACACTTCTTGTTGCCGAATACTACCTTAAAGCCTTTGTCACTGATTTGGGATACAGAAAGCAAATTATTTTGAAGTTGTTGAACATAGTTTACCTTATCAAACTTCACTTTCTGGTTCCCCACTTCCCCTTGAGCGGTGATGAAACCTCCTTCGTGTCCAGCAAATGAAACATGACCTCCTTTAATTTTTT
>BJCM01214220.1:0-12535 GCA_018326385.1 Flaveria bidentis | reverse complement strand
TATGTTTGAATGTTTATTATTCATTAACGCATATTGAACTAATTATATAGGTTTGTGGTTGTTTGAATATATCTTAGTAAAGTAATGATTGAGAAACATATTCAAACTTAGTTGTATGAAGTTCTCATGCGAATTGCCCATGCTAATGGATCATACGCATGAACAACTTCATGCTAATGAACCAGTCGTACGACTGTACCAGGAGACTGGATCAATCGCATGATTGTGACATGAGATTGACTTAGTCGCACGACTAAACACTCAGTCATGCGAATGGATCAACTGCAGACTCAATCGCACGACTAAACCATGCTAATGGTTCAGTCGCACGAATGAGAAACCCTAACCTATAAATATCACTTAATTCGAGGAAAAAAACACTTCGAATACCTACGTAGTAAATCGTACCCTAGCCGTCCAGAGACTTCTAAGAACCTGTCCCAAGTTCATAGATCGCACTAGATCGATTACCAATCGTTCTTAACGTTTAGATTCAATCTACAATTGATTCTACATGCGTTCACACGGATTGGATTGCCAATCAAATAGGATTCCGCACTATTTGAGTTGGTATACACGTATATCAGTTAGTACTTCATCCCGTACACGATCCTAACAGAGTTGAGGATGAAGTATAGGGCACAAAAGTCTACATATGATCAGAACCCAACTCTGTACAACTCAACTCCACTAGCCAAAATGTCTGGAGATCCACTACAAAAGGCTTTTGTGTCGAGTTCGGTTGGTCCATCTCAAGCCACTTCTTCAGGATCTGACACGTCAGGGTCGTCTGGTACCCAATACATAGCACCTAAAGCAAATGCTACAAAACTGAAGACTGAGAATCTCGGGAATGTGACTGTAGAGGTAGCAAAGGAGCACAGGGATCTCTTAGCAGTTGTAGTCCACTCCTATGATGGGCTAGTTGCTGGGAAAATTAGGAATTGCCATCTGGTAGATGAGGACTACGAGCAGGTAGACGAGACAGAGTTGGAAAGAATGGACATAATGTGGGCCTTAGCCAGTGCTGTCTGGAGAGCTAAGAAGTTTGTCAAGAAAACCATACAGAACTTGGTTGCTACTAAGGACACAACTTTCGTTTTTGACAAGACCAAAGTTACCTGTTTCAACTGTGGGGAAAAGGGGCACTTCAAACGTGAATGTGAGAAGCCCAAGAAGACAGGAAATGGGAATCCATTTTCATCCCTGAATCGTCAGGATAAACCCACAAGTAGTCCTACTTCGTCAAGCAAGGATCCTAAAGCCGTGACTGCTCATGTTGACGAAGGACAAGATTGGAGCTTTCGGTTTGTGTCTACGGGAGAATCCAACATAGCTAGTGTTGAGGACTTAGATGATGACTTAGCAAGTGAAGGTGATATTACAATGGAACTCGCGATGTCAAACACTGAAGAAACTACAAACATGATCGACCACCTGTCTGAAGAAGGGTCAAGCATAAAATGTTCAAAATCACCAGAACCAGAAAAGACAGACTCTACATTGATGGCTGATTCAACCACACCCTCTTAGGTAAGTACCATTGATCAATTATTTGATAGTCATGCATGCATTGAATGTAATAAATTTAGGGAAAGTGTTGACATAAAATTTGCTAGGTTATTAGATCACAATGATAGCTTAGTAAATAATTTACAACTGTGCACATAAGCCAATAGAATTCTAAAACAAAATGAGCACAGTTATAAAAAAAAAGAGAACTTTTGAACAAACAACTTAGGGAAACTGATGTTGTAGCTTTTAACCAAGCTAATGACATTAAGTACTATCTAAACTCCCTAGAAGACACTAAGAAACAAAAGGCAGTTTTGGAAGTAGAAGTAAATTCTTTAAAGCAAAAACTCCACAGTTGGACAAGTTCCTCTCACATTGTCCAACATTTAGTGAGAGAACGCAACAATGGGGAGGGTTTGCATTATAAAGGGGTTCCACCACCACATGAGACCTTGATGAATGCCAAAAGTAAACCAATAAATAACAACCCAATCAAGGATCATGTGGTGTCCACTCCTCTTGTAAGTGATCCAGATTCCACATGTAAACCTAATGAATCTGGTACTAAACTAAAGGAGGCCACTTTAAAATCAAATGGTAAGATGCCTTGTGTTAATCTGGACGAATAATTTGAAAAGGTTAAAGTTAAGTCTGGGTCAACCAAGTCTAATTGTGAACCCAAAAAGACCAAACAAGTTAACCACAAACGTGCTTCATGTGTAAGTCCAGAGAAACAAAAGGGAAAGATGTTAAAAATCTTCAAACAATTAATTTTGTTAAACCAGATAAAGCATCTAAACAAGAAATGTCAAAACCAAACAAAACAATGTCACTCGTGTGTCACACACTTCTCCACAGAAACAGTTAAATCCTCAAGTTGAAAGCAGATCATGCTACAACTGTGGAAAGTATGGACATATCGCGTCTTACTGTCCGTATTATCAGACACCAAAGATAAAGGTTGAACTTTATGACACCAAAGCAAGTTCTTCCAAAAGAAGTTCCATGACTCCACTAAAAAGAGTCAGTGAACCTAAAGTTCAACCTATCAACCAGTCTTCTGTTTATCACAAACAGGCTCTACATATGACTGGCTTATGGAAAGAAAAATCTATCGTTAAATCTGATAGTGAGAACAAGAAGACAACAAATCTTCCCTTATCCTCAAAAGGTCAATGGGTGGAATTTATGATGTGTGATGCCTCTAGGTCACCCAAGCCAGTTAAAGCTTGGGTCCCTAACCTCAACTCATGATTTCCATTGAATGTGCAGGGTGTTCGCTATAGTGCTGATACTAACACTTGGATCGTAGATAGCGGAGCATCAAAACACATGACTGGAAACCGGTCACTCCTATCAAACTTCAAACAAATTAAAGGAGGTCATGTTTCTTTTGCGGGAAATAAAGGAGGTTACATCACAGCTCAAGGGGAGGTAGGGAACCAGAAAGTAAAGTTTGATAAGGTAAACTACGTTCAACAACTTTAAAACAACTTACTTTTTGTATCACAAATATGTGACAAAGGATTTAAGGTAGTATTCGACAATAAGAAGTGCTATTACCTGAAAAAGGACTATGTGATTCCGAAGGACCAAGTCTTAATGTCTGCCTCAAGATATAATGACCTTTATGTCTTGGATCAATCAAAGGCCTCAACAACGGATCATCAAGTTTAGTGCTTCTTGTCAAAAGCTACCAAGAAGGATTCAATCTCCTTGCATAGGAGAATGGGACACATCAATCCACGGAAGATGAATCACTTGATCCAGAATGATCTAGTGTGGGGAGTAAATGTCAAAAACTTCCAACTCCCTGATTTTTGTGTCGACTGCATGAAAGGAAAACAAACGAAGAAGTCTCATAAGGAAAAGAAGGTTTATTCCATTGAACTACCTCTCGAGCTTCTTCACATGGATCTGTTTGGTCCAGTTAGTACAAGAAGCATCGCGGGGGACTTGTACTACTATGTAGCTACAGATGACTACTCAAGATTCACTTGGGTGATGTTTCTGAAATCAAAATTAGAAAAATTTGAGTCATTCAAGGAATTAGTAACTACTTTGGAGTCACTATTTAAGCTGAAGGTAAGACAAGTACGCTCAAACAATAGAACCAAGTTCAAGAACCAATGGATGGAGGCTTTCTACAAAGAAAAGGGAATTGTGCACCAGTTCACTTCTGCCTACACTCCTCAAATGAACGGCGTTGCTGAGTGAAAGAATCACAGCTTAATAGAGACAGCATGGACAATGCTAGCAGACTCGAAACTGCCTATCCAATTTTGGAATGAGGCAGTTGCCAATCCGTGTTACACGTTAAATCGAGTTCTGGTAGTTAAACGTCATGGAAAGACGTGTTACGAGTTACTTCAACGGCGTAAACCAAATCTAGAGTATCTCAAACCGTTTGGCGCACCATGCACCCTACTGAAGAAAAATCAGGAGGGAAAGTTCAGCCAGAAGGCTGAAGATGGAATCTTTCTTGGATACAACATACCAAATAAGAGAGTTTACAATAACTCAACGGGTCAAGTAGAAGTGAGGTGTAATGTGGACGTTTAGAGATAGACCACCCCGCCTGCTGGAAAAGGACCCGCATTCTTTTTCGATTATGATGGATTCTTCAAGTCCTTCAACATACCTATCTCCACCTCTGACGATGAGTTAGCGACCAAAATGATGTTTGATGTCTTAAACACACCGTCACAAGACGCCACATCCTTTGGTTAACTAGGTAAATCGTCTAACCAGTCAGGGGGAGCACTTGAAGTTAGTGATTCCTCCTCTGATGATGAAGCTGTGGAGAATGACCAGAACCTCAGGAGGAATAGGTTCCTACTCCTGCAAGTCCACAAGCATCTAACATTGATGTCTCTGAGTCTTCGGATCCTCACACTCCTACTGCCTCAGATACAAAACCAAACGTTCTTAATCTTGATTTTGTGGTAGTTGTTCCCACCACTCCTAGATCACGCCTAAATGTCTATCATCCTCTGGACAATGTCATTGGGGATGTTAGAACAGGAGTTCAGACAAGAAATCAGCTATATTAAGCTGATTATGCCTCGGTAATAGAAAAAAGATACCTTCATGATGGAGCATATTGTTGTTTTGTGTCTCAGTTTGAGCCAAAATACATCGGTGAAGCCCTGAATGAAGAGGCATGGGTTAGTGCCATGTAAGAAGAACTTTTTCAGTTCAAGAAGTTAGGTGTGTAGACATTGGTGGATAGACCTAAAGGTGCTAAAGTCATTGGCACCAATAGGTCTTGAAATGTAAGAAAGATGACCAAGGAGTCATCATCAGGAACAAGGCTCAACTTGTAGTTCAAGGATTTCGACAAGTCGAGGGAATTGATTACAATGAAGTATTTGCACTTATGGCAAGAATGGAAGCCATCCGTATCTTCCTAGCCTATGACTCTTACATGAAGATTAAAGTCTATCAACTGGATGTAAAGAGTGCAATTCTTCATGGTGAAATCCGGGAAACAGTGTATGTCAGTCAACCCGAAGGATTTGAGGATCCCTATCATCGGGATAGAGTGTACAAACTGGATAAGGCTCTCTACGGGCTTCATCAAGCCCTGAGAGAATGGTATGAAAAACTCTTAACTCACCTGATGAAACACGAATTTCGCAAAGGTGTAATTGATTGTACACTGTTCATCAAAGAAAAGGATGGCGATCTGCTGCTTGTTCAGATTTATGTTGATGACATAATCTTCGCTTCCAAGAACGAAAAATTATGTAAAGAATTTGAAGCAGTAATGAAGGTAGAATTTGATATGAATGCCATGGGAGAGATGAAGTTCTTCCTCGGGTTACAGGTGGATCGAACACCAAAGGGGATATTTCTACATCAGACCAAGTATGTAGGGGATATTCTCAGTCGGTTTGATATGGAGAATGCTTCCGCAGTTAGGACTCCACTTGCTACAAACCATGATGTAGCACACGACGAGAATGGTGATCTGGTTGATGCCACCATGTACCGAAGAATGATTGTATCCCTCATGTACCTCACTGCCTCAAGACCTGATATAATGTACGCAACATGTCTATTTTCAAGATATCAGGCAAAACTGTTGATACAAGTGTACCTAGTTTCTGATCTTAATGTAATATGTCTTTATTGTCTTACACATATATAACAGTTGGGTACTTAATGAAATGCAAATTTTTGGTAGTGTTTATAATGTTTAATATTTCATTAATTAGTTGTTTAACGCTTATTGAATTGATTATATAGGTTTGTGGTTGTTTGACTAATATCAATAATGGAATGATAATGAATACATTCAAACTTAGTAATATGAAGTTATCATGCGAATGGCCCATGCTAATGGACCATTCGTATGAACAACTTCATCCGAATGACTCAATCGCACGACTGAACCAAGAGACTGGATCAGTCGCATGATTGTAACATGAGATTGACTCAATCGCATGACTGAATGCTCAGTCATGCGAATGGATCAACCGCATGGCTCAATCGCACGACTGAACCATGCTAATAGTTCAGTCGCCCGAATGAGCAACCCTAACCTATAAATACCACCTAGTTCGTGGAAAAACGTAAGAATTCAATACACTTCGACTCCAGACGTACCCTAGCCGTCCAGAGACCTCTAAGAACCTGTTCCAAGTTCATAGAACGTAGTAGATCGATTCCTAATTGTTATTAACATTTAGATTTAATACATAATTGTTTCTACGTGCGTTCTCACTGATTGGATCGCCAATCAAATAGGATTCCGCACTATTTGATTCGGAATACACGTTAATCAGTTAGTATTTCGTTCAATACACGATCCTAAGGGTACACCAACGCTTGGGTTGTGGTATCCTCATAATGATGACTTTGAGCTTACCGCATACAGTGATTCGGATTATGGCGGCTGCAAGATAAACTACAACTCTACCTCAGCAGGTTGTCAATTCTTTGGGAGAAGATTAGTCACGTGGCAATGTAAGAAGCAGACATCAGTTGCGTTGTCAACTTGTGAAGCTGAATATGTTGTTGTGGCAAGCTGCTGTTCTCAAATCATCTAGATTCAACAACAGATGCGGGACTATGGTTTGGAATTTTCTAACACCCCTATATTTGTTGATAATTCTGCTACAATAGCCGTTACTAAAATCCTATCCAACATCCTAAGACCAAACACATCGGCATAAAATATCACTTTACACGTGATTGCTTTGAAAAGAATCTAATCGATGTTGTTAAAATAAATACAGATTTTCAACGCGCTGACCTCTATACAAAAGCCTTTGATAAACCACTTTTTCTATATTTGTAGAGGTTAACGGCGTTAAAAAGAAAAGTGATATAATTCCAGAAGACGAACATGCTTAGTCCGATGCGTAAAGTCCATTTTTCTTTTAACTTTTATTTTCTTTTATTTTGATCTACTTTATTTAATTAATTTTATTGATGTTATTTCTTCGCCTATTAAAATCCTAAAAACGCAATTCTCTTACGGTTTTAGAATTTTAGGGGGAGAATAGGTTAAGTTAGGATTTAAACAAAAACAAGGGAGAAGGACAGACTAGCTGATAGAAATGAGATCGGATTTGTGAAACCGATTCAATGACTATGGAAAATGATAGTACATAGGAACAAAGCATTTGGGACTTTATAAGATTAAATTGAATTAGATGCGAAATTCTAAGTATAATTCTGAGAAGTCTGGGCGATGTAAAAGGAAAAATGATAGTACATTGGCTATTACTAAGGTAATACAAAGAAAGTAGATTTAGAGGTTTTTAGACCACTACATGATGTGTCGGTAGATTCAACACAATAGATGATTAGACCTTATTGGTGAACTCAATTTAAACTAAGCTGTTCAACTGACTATGGGTTCTCATCTTATCACTGGTTAACACAATCAGTTATTTCCAATAAGGGGTGACGAGCAAATAAACGCCACAAATGTGTGCGGATGACCACAAAAAGAGCAAAGCACGAAATAAATGATGAACAATAAATGCAATCAAGCAGATAATCTATGTTGTTGGTGCGTTATGTGCAAAAAGAAAAAAATATGCTCTAACAAGAAGATAGGTTGTGTGCCTCTCTACTGTGTGATGGCACTGACCTGAGGATAAGCATAACTTAGATATTCTAGAGTTCATTGTTATTTGCCGCCTCTCTGATGTGCGGTGGCACTAACCTGTGGCTTGGCTTCTCTTTGAAAGCTCTAAGAATAGTTTCTTCTTGTCAAAATACGCGTAGACCGCTCAAAAATCTCCTGAGGAATGTTGATTACTATATAAGCGTGGACTCCACAAATGTTGGTTGAAATAATAAAACTTAATACATCACCAATCTGTGTCAAAAGTCTGTGTATGGATTTAAGTGGACATGTATACTGACAATCATTGTGGCTGCAATTCTTGAATGTCCAAATCAATGTGTGCATCTAGTAGTACCAGTATGATTTCCTAAACTTGCCAAAAGACCCTCGATGAAAACTAGAATCTAGCATCAACAGATTTTAATAACATGTCCTGAATGATTTGATAACATGTATGATTCCATAATGAATCGTTCCACTTATGGTCAAAATAACTTGAAGCTGCCTTTTCAAGAAATAAATCTGTTAGATCTCTATCTTAGGATTTCCACCCCACACAAAATCACAAAAAACATTTTTGTTTTGTTGTTTAATTTTGCTTGTTTAAATTTTTTAGTCAATTTAGCTTTTAACGCTGGACTATGTCGTGGAATTCAATCTAGGATTTAATCACTTGAAAGAGTCACTTCTGAGGTGACAAAATGTGTTGTGTTTAAAAGGATCACGACTGAGGTGAACAAAAGTCTTCAAAGTTAAAATGATCATGTCTGAGATGATCGAATGCTCAAAATGTTTAATCAATAGTTAAATGGAGTTAAATGTCAATTGGTCATCTAGTCAAAATCATGAGTATGATCCATTCGTATAACTGGATATGATCCATTCGCATGACTGGACCATGAGTATGGACCAGTCATACGATTGGACCATACTTATGCACTAGACAACCGAATGGAGCATGAGTACGAACCATTCACATGAATGGCTTACAAGTTGAGCCAGTCGCCCGAATGGAGATGTCCGAATGAGTCAGTCGCCCGACTGAAACCCAGTCGGCCGACTGAATGTGATCGACTGAACCAATCGCACGACTGAGACCCAATCGCCGGAATGAAAAGAGTGAATGGGTCTAGTCGCCCGATTGAAACCAAATTCAGTATAAATAGGGCCATAGTCGATCGCATACACTCATCGCCCCTCATTCATTCTAAAATCGCACAACATACCGTTACTCTGCCAAATTATCTTCTAACTTAATTTGACTTCATATTTCGATATTCTGACGATTGTTGGTTGTTATACAGGTACAATGCGGTGCAATCTACCCAAATCTCAGTTGATTTATGCCCTAAATCAATGAATTCGGGCCTAACAAGAATCGAGACTTAAGTTGGACAAATTAACAAATAAATCTAAGTAAAATGTTGAATTCAAGGTTATTAGGTGCTAAGTAGGGTTATTGCGAGTCTAATGAGCCAAACCACGATGTCTAATATTAAGATTTGCTCAAAATTTGAATCTCGATCGAATAGACAGTAGGTCATGCTACTGGACACCCGGATGAACTACAATCGCACGACTGAGCTGGACGAATGACTCAGTCGGTCGAATGAACAATGAGAATGAGCTCAGTCGGTCGACTGAACTAGTCGCAGGCTTAGTCACCCGATTGAACTCTATTGCATGATAAGTCATCCGACTGTATTCAGTCGCATGTTAGTTCAAACGACTGAACCCAGTCATATGGTTCAATCGCATGATTGAACCAAACTAATCTCAAACAGGCTAATTAGAAATGGTTTTTGTTATGTGATGATCTAACTTGTATGCTTCTTGTGTTACAGATTGATAGTTGATAGGTGGACCATCAACACCAAGCACAATATTTGTGCTCATCTGGACGCCACCACTCAGAACGCTACTGAGTTTGTTGGCATCATAGCTTTCCTGAAGAGATCACGGATCCATAGAGGCATATCTACACCATGCACTCCCTACATGTCTATACAGCAGGCCTTCTGGGAGGGTGCATCAGTTGATTGATCTCGTGAGCCCTATTGCATCAGGAGTACTATTTTGGGCAAGATATAGAGGTGACTGCTGAAGTTCTCAGACGAGTACTGGATCTAGGTGACGATGCTGATCACCCAACCAGGCTACACCCTCTGAGTGTGAGGGGGTGTTTCCTCAAGATGAAGTACTCTGGGGACATCAATGCAGGTGTGCTAAACAAAAGCAACTTGTGTCCCCAGTTCGAGTACTTGGCACACGTGATACTGGAGTGCATAGCCTCGAGGAGGGGTGGATTTGATGACCTATCAGACCAAATCTAGAATGCCTACGTGGCACTAGTGCTTAACCACCCCTTCAGCTTCTCTAGCATGATATTTGCCTACCTGATAGAGAATCTTGACGCCAAAGGCAAGGAGGGCTTCTGTATGTACCCAAGATTCTTACAAATGATTATTGATGAGAAGCTGCCTGCCTTGCGTAAGGAGAGCCAAGATGCGATATCACTTGAGGTGATGGATGACACGACTTTGGGCCGTATGAAGGTCTACAGGGGAAAGCAAGTCAAACCCCCTGTGAGAAGACTGTTTGGGCACCTGGACCAGGAGGATTACATGGCACCGTCAAGGCGTAAGTGGCGCCATGAGGAGAGTGACTCAGATGTAGAGCAGATTGCTCTCCCATTTGATGTCTCCAATGATGATGACGGTGACGCGGGTGGAGACTCTAGGCCAACTACTTCTAGGCTAGCACTACACATGTTATACCTCCACCACCCACTCATAGAGAAGCCACCACCGCTATTTTCCATTAGGATTTTTGCCCTCCTGATGATGTGGAGAGTGATGAGGAACCACTGACCAGGACTGTGGGCAACAGGGTGGTTGCCACAGAGAGAGGTTTAAGGGCAGTTGGTGGGCGCCAAGGGGAGTCCGGGGATAATGCTGCTGATTCAGATCCCTCATATACCCTGGACCCGCCCTGCAGCCAAGGTGGAGTCACAGTGCCTAAAGGCACAAGGAAAAATATAATGGCTCACCCCTATGGCAAGAAGGGGAAGAGACTGAAGTTCACCTTGACCTCAGCTACCACCACAGCCACTATCTCAGCCAATACCACCACCACTGCTACCATTCTACCTACCACCACTACTACCACCTCATACACCACTACCACAGGCACTCCACCACTTACCCACATCACATCCACCACCACTACAACTCACCCATCACCACCCACAGATATACCACCTCCCATATTCACCACTGCCACAACCACCACCACTAGCCACCAGGCAGGACCATCATCTTACCTATCTTTCCCTTCCAGATCATCTCTAATTCCCAGTGGGGTAAAGGAACAGCTTTCAGCACTAAACCGTATGGTGCTGAAGTTGTTAGCCACCGATGACGAGAAGACTGCACAGCTCTGACAGTTAGTGGAGCTTACTGCTGCACAATCACAGCAGATCTCTCAGCAGGCATAGAAGATTGAGGAGCAGGCTCAACAAATGGATGCTCAGAGTCAAGAAATTACCCAAATCAACGAGCAGAACTTGTTATCTACTAAGAAGATTGCAGAGTTAGAGGATGCCAAGAGGACCATCCTGCTCAAACTTAAGGGCACAAAGGATGAGCCTTTGAAGATCTGAGAGGGAGATGGTGATGATGGTGATGATGATGATAGTGATGATGATGATGATGGCGATGATGAAGGTGATGATACAGAGGGAGGTGATGATGTGGATGGAAGAGACGATGACAGAGAAGGAGATCCATCTGCTTTGGGTGCCTAAGAAGCTAATGAGAGGCGGATCAAGAAGAATCAAGATCAGGGTGCCTCGACATCAGCCCCGACAGTAGAGGACCACATGATTCAGGACAATTGTAATGCATAGATGTTTATGTAACTTAAATCATGTGTACTTGAATATTGTACTAAACTTATGTGCATGAATGTTTATGTATATATTGAATGTTTACTGTCTTGATTATTTACTGATGAATGATGTATTATATGTTTTAAATTAAGCAGATCCAAACTTTCAAAGAGATGAATATGATGTTGCTCCCCTTCAGCAGATCAAGACTCAGTTTACTATGATTCTTGATCTTCAAGGGATTGTGAGGAGGTCAGTGAGCTATGCTCCCAAAGAAGGAGAAATCATTCATGACCTCACTGATGAGCAACTGGCAGAGATTTTCTGGTTGAATCCAGATGAACTGGTCAAAGATGCCCCTACCGTCGATGTTGCTTGTGATGACGAGCTCCACAAGGTTGATGAGATAGAGATTGAAGACGTCACAGCATAGCACTATCCTGAATATACTGATCGAGAGGGAAATGTGATTCCCGATTTTGGTGTTACACACGACAGTGGTTTGTATGCTAAATTGGATACGATGGAGAGGGAGACCGAGCAATCAGGAAGCCAAGCCCAAGCCTCGGACGCCGATGTTGAGACCAAAAAGGCTGAATGGGAGGCTTGTTTTGCAGAGATCCATGCCCAACTATTGGACCAAAAGAACTAATGAGCCAGATCAGAAAAACCTTTTAAGTCCCACATACATCATAACAACTGAAGAAGTCTACATCAGCTGAAGGCAAAGTCTGAAGGCAAAGTCTGAAGACTAAGTCTGAAGACAAAGTCTGAAGACAAAGTCTGAAGACAACAGCTGAAGACAAAGTCTGAAGACATCAGCTGAAGACAGTGTGAAGACAGTTCTCAGAAGTTGTCATAACAGCTGAAGTAGTTCTCTTTAGTAGTTGTGATGGTTTACTTTCAGTAGTTGTTTTTACTTTTTCAGTAGTTTGTAATCAGTAGTTTAGTATAATGTAAAACATCTGAAGTTCTTACACTTCAGATGTTGTAGGTTCAGTAGTTATAGAATACTTAAGCTTTTATTGTAAGATGTCCTCAGTTGT
>BJCM01214219.1:0-10288 GCA_018326385.1 Flaveria bidentis | reverse complement strand
AATTGAAGTAATCCGAGCTTTGGAGTCCAAGCATGGGGTCGTGCCTCATTAAGCACGCCCCCATGCCTTTCTAGAAACACACCCCCATGCTAAATTAACACACCCCCATGTTTGGACATCTGTCAGGACAAAAAGTACTGTCCCATAAAAGTAAGCATGGGGTCGTGACCCACCTTCAACACAGGGTCATGCCCTATTTAGCACGGGGTCGTGACCGACATAACCTACACGTACGAGCTGACCAGCTTTCATAAGCATTGTACTAGCATGGGGTCGTGTTTAAACACTCCAGAAAGCCTATAAATAGAACCCTAAGTTCACCATTTTTGGCAAGCTTTGGTGAGAAAGTTACTTTGCAGAACTCTCTCAGGAATCAAGTCTTCAAGATCATTTGGTGGCTCGGGAGGTGCATACAACACTTGGAAGAAGCTCGGGATCGTCTAAATGTCATCCATTGTGGATTATCGGTTTGATTGTTCCATTTCACCATTGATTTCATATCTATATTTTTTTATCTGTTGTTATGTTCAAGCTCATTACGAGCTAAACTCTTTTTATCATCCTAATCGGATGAAACTTATATAATTCATGATGAACTAATGGTGTGATAAATATTATGTTAATGTTCTGGTGGTATTTGGAAAACTATTGATGGGTAGCATCTACATTTCAACGAGAAGTTATAAATTTATGGATTGTGATTGTAATTGTCATACACGTTTGAAAAACATATGATCAACTTTCATTCGTGAAACTGGTCTTCATAATAAATCCATGGCTAATGAACTAGAAATGGTTATTAGAAATCATATCACATTAACTTTCTGATCATTTACGGGTTCCCTTTTACTAGTTTGAGAAATCTTCAGTATTGTTACGGTTTTCTAAAATTAATGGTATGTTAGGAAGGAACCTGATCAACTCTCTTTTAACAATAAGTTATGTTTTCAGAAATCGTATGTCAAATAGGTCACAAAAGATTTACCTACATTACTAGGGCTTTGATCTAAGAAGTAAAACTCATCCTGACGTGATCCTAGTCTAATTAGACAAGATAGACAAGAAATTGCGCCAACTAATCTTTATAAACATTAGCATAATTACATTAATCAATATCTTTAAATCACACCACCAATTCATCACGGTTACATAAGTGGAGTCTAATTAGAATGATAACTTTTATTCCCTAGTTTTAAATTCAAATGTTTCAATTTTAGTTTACTTTATTTTTATTATTGTTTTTTAAAAACATAAAAATCTTTCCAATGCAACTTATCATCTTCTTTAACAAAAACCAAATCTGATAGTCAATCATCAAGTTTGTTGAGTTGGCTAGGTGTATCCACGGATTAATACTCGGTTCTTACCAACACTATATTCCCACACGACAGGTACACTTGCCTTTTATGTGTGTGGTTTAGTATTTGTAATAACCAATTAAAACTGAATCTGTTCGAAAAATATGTATCAAAATATATACTATCCGCATCGCATCAAGTTTTTGGCGCTGTTGCCGGGGACACACGGCAATTTGAAAGACAAACTAAATTTTTGACTATCTTGTATATAACTTGTTAATATATTTTTGTTCAAACTTTATTTTATTTTTGTTGGATAGTTTACCTTAGTTAGTTTAGCTACATTTCCCTGATTCATTTTAAGCCTTAGTTAGTTTATGCTTTCTTAAGTTAGTGTATGCCCAACTCGTCTAGGCCTGAAATTGTTTCGCCTCTTTCGGAACCTGAACGACTTTTCCGTCAAAGAGTGCGCGAATGACCACAACAAGCCGCACCCATCATTGAAGAAGACATTTTGGAAGGTACACCATCCGAAGAATACATGGCTAACCAAGACGAGGAAATGAAGATGACACACTATGCCACACCGTCAATAGATGGTTACGAGCCTAGTGTTGTCCAATCAGGAATAGCGGCCAACAATTTCGAGATTAAGTCTAGTATTATCCAACTCGTAGAAAACTTCGTTCATTTCCGTGGATTGCAAGATGAAGATCCTAATGCTCACATATCATGATTCCTTCGTATCTGTGCAACCTTCAAAATCAATAACTGTTCAGACGACACCATTCAACTAAGACATGTGGAAATTCACTTCCATTGACTGGCTTGATTCACTTCCGCTTGGTTCCATTACCACGTGGGCGGAAATGGCTAACAATTTCTTTTGAAATACTTTCCACCCAATCGCACTGCCAAACTAAGAAGAAGCATCACAAGCTTTCGCCAAGATGACGATGAATCATTACACGAAGCATGGGAGAGATATAAAAGTCTCCTTCGGAGATGCCCACATCACGGACTTGATCTGTGGCTGCAGTGTCAAACCTTTTACGATGCAATCAGTGGAGCCCACAAGCAAGCAGTAGACCAAAGTGCGAGAGGAGATTTCGAAAGTGTCACGCCAACAGAAGCATACCAAGCCTTAGAAAGAGAAACTAAGAAGAGCTTTGGTTACAATCCCTTAAGAACCAAACCCAGTTCTAAAGGTATTCATCAAGTAGACTTTGAAACCTTAATTGCAGCCCAACTAGAAGCTCTAACCAAACGATTCGAACAATTGCAAAGCGAGCTAAAGTAAACTCCAACACGATGCAACACATGTGGAAATTCACACAAGACCAACGAATGCCCACAAGGCATTATGATGGTTGAAGATGTTGACTACGTAGGAGGCCCAAACAACTCATATAATAACAACTTAAATTGGAGAAGCAACTCGTATTATAGAGATGCTGGTAATAACCAACCATCATCTGGATTCAACCGAAGGCCACCTTACCAACAACGAAAACCACCATACCAAGTTTCAAACAACCAAGACCGTGGAGCATCATCAATGGAAGACTTATTGCAGCAGTTGTTGCTAACCACACAAGCCACAAATGGGTACATCCGGAAATCTGATCGAAGAAATAAGGAGAGGTTCCAAAGAAACGAAGCTGACATCAAAAGAAACAAAGCATCATTACAGACCATAGAGCACCAAGTAACTCAAATAGCACAACAACTATCTAAAAGACCTTAAGGAGCTTTGCCCAGCAACACTGTGACAAACCCTAATGCTCAAGTCAAAGCCATCACCACTAGGAGTGGCAAAACCACTCAAGGTGATGCACCCACATTACAACCTATCCTTGAAGAAGTAGAAACTGAAACTCCAAGTAATGCGAGTGATAAGCAGAAGCAACCTGTTGTTATTAAAGAACCAACCAAGAAATATGTTCCATCACCACCCTATGTTTCACCACCTCCATATCCAGGATGTTTGAGACAACAACGAATGGAGGCACAATATGGAAAATTATTTGGGTTGTTCAAGCAAATCCACATCAATCTGCCCTTGGTGGAAGCCTTAGCCCAAATGCCAAACTATGCTAAATTTCTAAAAGGTGTCTTGTCGAACAAAAAGAAACTGGAAGAGTTATCACATGTAGTTTTGAATAAGGAATGCTCTGAGTTCTTTATAACAAACTACCTCAAAAGATGACTGATCGAGGAAGTTTCACCATACTTTGCCTGATAGGATATATTTCTGTCAGTAACACGTTAGCTGATTTAGGTGCAAGCATTAACCTTATGCCTTATGCGGTTTTTGAAAAATTAAACTTAGGTGAACCTAGACCTACCCGTATGAGCATCCAGTTAGCTGACCGTTCTGTCAAATATCCGGGGGGCATCGTTGAAAATCTCTTACTTAAATTCGACAAATTCGTATTTCCCATTGATTTTGTGATCCTTGACATGGATGAGGACAAAAATGTTCCTCTTATCCTAGGTCGACCTTTCTTAGCGACTGCTCGAGCACTCATTGATGTTTGTACAGGAAAACTCACGCTTAGAGTAGACAAGGAGGAAGTAACTTTTGATATAGGCCAATCCATGAAACACCCTCAACATCATGATAACTCACTTTATTATGTTGATTCTCGATTCGATCATAAGTTGTCATTTGAAGAAAAATCTTCAAAATGAAGCTTGCAACACTCAATTAATAGAGGTCCAAATCACCGAACCCATTTGTGAGAACCAAATCATTCCAGAACTAGAAGTTGATGAAATATCATTTCATCAAGAAGCATTTGAGGTCATTGAGCAAGATCTAGAACCTAAAGCCAAACCTTCTATCGAAGACCCTCCAATTTTAGATCTCAAAGAACTTTCATCTCATCTCAAATATGCTTTTCTTGAAAATAAATCTCAACTTCCTGTCATAATCTCATCCGCTTTAACAATTGATGAGAAGAATAAGTTGCTCAATGTGCTTAAGGCACATAAACGAGCAACTGCATGGCAAATCATGGACATCAAGGGAATCAGTCCATCCTTTTTTCTCTAAAAAAATATTGATGGAGGAGAACTTCAAATCCATTATTCAACCTCAAAGACATTTAAACCCGAGCATGCAAGAGGTGGTGAAGAAAGAAGTAATCAAGCTGCTAGATGCCGGTTTGATTTACCCTATTTCTGATTCACCTTGGGTCAGTCCCGTCCAAGTTGTTCCAAAGAAGGAGGAATGACTGTTGTAACTAACAAGAAGAATGAGCTTATTTCCACTCGTACAGTTACAGGATGGAGAGTTTGCATAGACTATCACAAACTCAATGACGCCACAAGGAAATATCACTTCCCTCTTCCTTTCATCGACCAAATGATTGAGAGATTATCTAGAAAAATGTTCTATTGTTTCCCAGACGGTTTCTCAGGTTATTTTCAAATTCCTATTTCTACCGAAGATCAAGAGAAGACGACATTCACTTGTCCATATGGCACATTTTCTTATCGATGAATGCCTTTTGGATTATGTAATGCTCCTGCTACATTTCAAAGGTGCATGGTAGCAATCTTTCATGACATGATTGAACACTCAATGGAAGTTTTCATGGATGACTTCTCTATCTTTGGGAACTCATTCGAGCAACGTCTTGAAAATCTAGATAAGATGCTGGTAGATGTGAGGGTTCTAACCTTATTTTAAATTGGGAAAAATGCCACTTCATGGTTACGGAAGGAATAGTGTTAGGACACAAAATCTCTCGCGTCTTGAGGATTCAAGTCCTTCACAAACTGAGGAAGCCACAATAAATGACAATTTTCCTCAGGAATTCCTTATGCACATTCAATCCTCAATCGATGAACATCCTTTGTTCGCCGATTTGGCAAATTACTTAGCAAGTGGAATCCTTGTCAAGGGAATGACTTATCAGCAAAATAAGAAATTCTTTACTGATATCAAACATTACTATTGGGAGGACCTGTATCTGTTTAGAATCGGTGCAGACCAACTCATTCGAAGATGCGTATACGAAAGTTAAGTAGAACAAATCCTAAGGCACTGTCATGAAGGACCCACAGGAGGACACCATGGAGCAACCGTAACAACCAAGAAAGTATTTGACTTTGGATTTTACTGGCCCACAATCTTCAAAGATGCTCATAACATGGTACGCACTTGCAATGCATGTCAAAGAGCAACCAATATCTTAACACGAGGTATTTGATATATGGGATATTGATTTCATGGGGCCATTCCCGGTGCCATTTGGCAATCGTTACATCTTGGTAGCAGTTGATTACAATTCAAAATGGGCAAAAGCTCAAGCCCTTCCTACCAATGATGCCATAAACGTTGTCAGATTCCTCAAGAAACTATTCTCACATTTCTATAACAACCAGCTCAAACGAGCAATGGCACGTTATGGAGTGCACCATCGCTTTACAACTGCTTACCATCCAAAACCAAATGGGCAAGCTGAAGTCACTAACCGAGGTATCAAATGAATCCTTGAGAAAACTGTAGGTCAAAACCACAATGACTGGTCTACCAAGTTAGATAATGCACTATGGGCTTTCGAAGAGCCTATAAGACTCCCATCGGCACAACACCGTTCAAACTAGTATATGGGAAGTCGTGTCATCTACCTGTGGAACTTGAGCACAAGGCCTTTTGGGCACTTAAAACAGCAAACATGGACCAAGATCTTGCAGGAAAGAATCGATTCCTACAAATTCACGAATTGGATGAATTGAGAGAACAAGCATACGAAAACGCTAGTGTTTACAAAGAAAAGACAAAGAAATTCCACGATGCTCAATTAAAGAACGCAAAATGATTTCATGTGGGAGAACGTGTCTTACCGTATAACTCTCGTTTACGTTTGTTTCCTAGAAAACTAAAATCACGTTGGTCTGGACCTTATACGATCAAAAACATGTTTAACGAATAGTGTCATTGAAATTTATAACCACAAAGGTTTAAGTTTGAAGGTGAATGGTCATCGTTTGAAACCGTATAACGATGGACCAACCAAGATTCCAGTGGAGGAATTACACCTCCGCCCCGATGGAAACTAAGTGTGGGGAAGGGTTGTGTCGAAGACCCAAAACTTAAACTTGACACCTGTACATAAAGTTTCCTTGATTTTTTTACAAATTTTAGGACCTCACAAGCACAAGCACGAGGCCATGCCTCATTAAGCACGCCCTCGTATCTCTGACAAAATTTTTCCACGATCTCCGCTGACGACTTTGGAATGTTGTAGGTTGAATTTAAGACGAACTCTGACAGGCACGGGGCCGTGCCTGGTCAAGCACGCCCCCGTGTTCACCTTTCACGACCTATATATAAATACCACACTTGTCCCATTCTTTCATCACACCCATTCCTGCTTAAAAACATCCGAAAAATGAAAGAATCAAGTCATGAAAATTCAAACTGGAATCATGCGAAGAAACCACGTTGTGAAACGCGAGAGCCAACGACTCAAGAATACTTCTTCAAGCTACATGAACTCATCAAGCAAATGACTGAAATGAACCTCGTTGTGTCCCAACGCTTAGCTGAACTTATCCAAAAAGTTCAAGAGATGGGCGAGGAACTCGTTTCCATTAACTGTCAGCTTGCAGAACTAAGCAACCATACTTCTCACTATCCCATCTCGAACCTTCCTAAAGAAATGTGTGGAGGCTTCTTTAGAAGCATTTCATGATGTGTTAAGTGCGTTGTTGCGCGTTAAAGGGTTTGGTTTTGCTGTTTCAGATTCTCAACTTTTAACGTATCATGTAACCGTAGGACCCTAGGAAATGTAATTTTCAATTTGGCTTAAGTTATTTAACTCTAGGACTATTTTCGTATCTTTTCTGATGACTTGGAAGTGATAAAACTTAACCTAGAAAATTGCGTAAAGCGCGAAACTGAAAAACGGACCAACAAAAGACTGAAACCGAACAACATAACATGAGCACGCCCCCGCGCTCGACAATGAATGACACAATCTGACTTTTTTCAGCCTTTTGTCTTGTTCCCCATCATTTTTTCATGTTAAAGACCGAGTTCATTGCCTGCAATGTTCGTATCCACTTCCATTTTCACTTATTTTCCATTTTTTCTTTCACCTTTTCAAGAGTTCTTTCAAGAGTATTTGATCAATAGGTTAGTATGCTAATTCCTATGATTATGATAGTCATTTACATGTACTTAGGTGATTAGGTCTCTAAACAACCGAAATCCTAGTAATTATATGTAAAGGTTTGTACTTAAATGTATTATGAAATGATGAATGTTTTAAACCTACTTGTTCATGTTTCTTCTTGTAATAGATTAGTGTTAAATTTATTTATTAGTATGTTTAGTTAGTTAATTAGTTTGTTTTCTTTTATTGTTAACAAGACTATCTTCATTATTCGTGGTGAAATCCTTGTTAATCATGTTCAAGTTACAAAAATTCACAAGTGGTATTAAACACTATATATATTTTTGAGTATCTTGAATTATTAACAAGTGATTAAAATGTTAAATGTATAATCTTTGATTTTTAAAGCAAGAGAATGTTAAACCCATGCTTAATTAAAGGTTTACAAACAAAACCACGTGTTCTCGAGTCAAGATTTCATGCCTAAACATGTTAGCTGCACCCCCACGTTTCACAAAACGCACCCCCATGTTCAATAATTTTTCTTAGGATTACAAATTTTCAACTATTTTTGAACATAAGTTGAATCATTATGATGTTATATCTTCAAAAAACATATGGATTTCACTAATATCATGAAACTGTTCAAGAAATTTATTTTGTATAGATTAACTTATTTTTAAAATTTTAGGATCATGGATCATCCCTACTTACAATTTGAAGGGAGCCGCGAGATATGGTGTCGTGATAGACTTCAAAGACTACTATAGAGGGTCGAAAGTTCCCACTTACAAGCAAATGAAGAAACATTGGCGGTTGTCGGACAACTAGAAATATATTATAATTTATTAAGTACTTAGTGGAAGTGTTTATTCTCACAAAATAGACATTCCATTTATGAACTAACTCTTGAATTTTTAGCATCTTTCAGATTTAACATGAAAGACTCTGACCCTTGGGATGATAGTGCAGTTTCATTCAGACTTGCTGGATGTTGGCATAAAACATCCATTGCCTTGTTCGGTGTCTATCTTGGTATCTACACAGAACTAGAAATGGAGGAGGAAGCAATATGTGGAATGTCGACGTACCATACCTTCCCAGACGAGGAAAGTAAAGACGCGGAAAATGGTGTAATGTGAAAATAATTTTGGGAATGGATTGGAACCAGAGGGTTCAACTCGAGTAAAACAAAAAGCAGCTAAATATGAGACCCGTTGTTGCGATACATTCATCGGTTACTTAGTCATTCCGTAACAGCTCACGGTCAAAGCAAGGGAGTTGTTAATTTGAGGGACTTGTTCATTTTATATTGTATGGTTAATCAGCTGCCATGTAATATTGGGTATTTGTTTTGTAATCTTTTTGCCATGAATGAGATTGCAGGTTCTCCAACACCCATGCTTAGAGGAAGCTAGATTCTGAACCTATACGAGAGCTATGGTTGTAACACTGAGGGAACTAAAAGAGTGATGCTAGTACTCTTAGACTTGAGCATTTGCACAAGCATGTACATGGTGACGAGCCTACCAAATGGACAACCGAGGTTTATGGATAAGAAGGGACAAATCTGGGATCCGGCGGATCCCGAAGAAATAATCATGGACCTCGACATTCCGATACAGCCAGAAGGAGCTGGATCTTCAAGTTCACGTACAAGTGAATTCCCAACCATGTTAGACCTTTATGAGTCAATCCAAACCACCAGCTACCATACAAGAAGATTATTTGAATATGCCCAAAGAGCCTTCAATTGAGTCGAAAATCTGCATTCCCGAGTCGATGACCTGCGCAACGATGTCATGTACATCAGGAACCGAATGTACCATGAGTAGGGGGATATCCCGCCACAAGCCCTTGAAAACTATATCACTTTCGAAGCCTGGGCACAGTTGTTTCGTGCCAATCTATCTTTTAATTCATGTCATTTTTTTTATTTTGTGTGTTTAGGATTTTAATGCTTTTAATAAATTGGTGACATTTCAGGTGATCCCGAGGATTCTCTCAAATCGAGGGCAACCAAACACAAGTGACAAATTTATCATTTTTAGGGGAGTTATTTCATTACCCTTTCTCGGTCTTAATATGTTAATCACATTGAGGACAATGTGAATTTTAAGTGTGGGGATAGGAGTAATTAATTTGACTTTGCTAAAAAGGTCCAAATTTAAAATTTTACGAAAATATCACTTAACAATCAACTTTTGTGACAAGAAACAAAAAATTTAATACAATTTTTGATAAACCAAATTATAAATATACATTTTCAGGATATAAATAAGTAAATTAATGACGTCCAAATAAAATTAAAAATGTTTTTTGTGATATCCTTAAAAGCAATAATCTAGTAAAAATATTTAATCATGTAAAATGAAATACTTTTACCCAATTCCATCCATATGTGAGTTTATTTTTGAGCCTTAAACAGCTTTTGCAAATTGCAATTCTATTTTCATTCTGGATTTAATTGAGGGTGCCATATGATACTTAGAGATTATATGAAGAGGATGATGCAATGCAAACACCCAGAGTCTCTCCTGCATGCTGTACAAGTACATTAAAGAAGAATGCTTTGGAAGTTTCACACATGCAATAGAAATATTCTAAGTGTGAAATCTTCCGAAGCCAAGACCAATATCTTCCGAAGCCAAAGATGAAGTCTTCCGAAGCTTCAGAGACAAAGTCTTCCGAAGCCAACACTTGAAGACAGATTTGTTCCGAAGACTTTTAACAACATGCTTTATCTCATGTATTTTTCGATAAAGCTGGAACCCATTCCGCTGCAACTCGGTAAAGTCACCAACTTACATGAGTTGGTGAAAAGGTCCATGCTTTTGGTAACTGTACATTGAGGTCTTG
>BJCM01214207.1:0-12557 GCA_018326385.1 Flaveria bidentis | reverse complement strand
CGGAGCGGCTGAACTCGACACGAATGCCGTTTGTAGTGGTGCTCCAGACATTTTTGCTTAAGGAGTTGAGTTGTAAAGTGACAGGTTCTGATCATATGAAGCTTTTTGAGACCTGTACTTCATACTCAACTCTTCCTCTCTCAGCTTCAGAATGAATCCATTGATATCCAACTTTGCCAGCATATCATTCTGTCTGAGGTTTGACACAAATGAAACCCACTTTTCTGGCAATCCATCTGCGAAATTCGACACCTTGTCTTCCATGGACGTAGTAACCCCATGAGTGTGCAGCTCACTCATCAAGTGGTAGAAACGGTCGATGACATCATCCAAGCTCTCCTTACCCATCGATGAGAAGTTATCGAACTCCTTCTTCAAAGCCTTAGCCTTTAGAGCTTTTAATGATGCATTCCCGTCATACCGTTTTTCCAGAGCATCCCATAGCTTCTTTGCTTGCTTGTTCTCAGAAAACTGATGGAATATATCCTTCAGAATTGATTGAGTTAACAGAGCATACACCTTCTTCTCTGCATTGTACTTTACCTTCTGGCTATCAGTCATGCCACCTCAAGTAAGTTTAACTCCATCAGCACTAACCGACATGCTATACCCTGTCTCTATTGATTCCCACATATTAGGATCTACTCCATTTAAGTATATCTCGAACCTTTGCTTCCATTATGGGTAATCATCTAACGTTTTGAGCTTAGGGGGCTTATTGTGATTCCCTACTTCTTTTTCCAGAAGCAATGGATTCTAGATCCGTGAATCCCTACCTGCGGTGAATGCTGAGTACTGATCTACCATCACTATTTACTTTGAATTTTAGAACAAAACTATTTTTCTGGTGCGAATGAAAGAATGCGATTAGACTAATCGTTGATTGAACAATGCGGATGGCTCAAACGTGCGATTGAACAAATGCGGATGGCTCAATCATGTGATTGGACAGGTGCGGATGAACAATGCGAATAGGGTGTTCAATCGTACGAATGGATGACCGACTGAGTGCAATCGTGTATATGGGAGGTACGAATGAGCTTAGTCGTGCGATTGAGTCAATCGTGTGACTGAAACTGCTGTTTTTTTTTTGAAAATTCGAGGGTTTTAGGTTCTTTGACACAAAATTACGAATTTTCACTAACCCTAATCTGCCGTAAGCCGAAAAACGTAAACTTTTGGATCGGGAGACACTGAAAACACTGTTTTAATAAAAAAGACGGTGTTTTTGAACGGAAAACGTGAGATTGACACCGAAAACGATTGAATCACATGCAAAATCAAGAGACAAAGCTCTAATACCACTTGTTAGGACCGTTTTCGTACGAAGTACTAACTGATTCTAGACGTATACCAACTCAAATAGTGCGGAATCCTATTTGATTGGCGATCCAATCAGGGAGAACACAGTCTAGATCAATCTAACGATTAAAGAAACGTTATGAATGATTAGAACATGATCAACTGTGATCTATGAACTTGAAACAGGTTTTCTTATGTCTGTGAATGGCTTGGGTACGTCTATGTGTGTAGGTATTCGGATTGTTACATTTTTCCACGAATTAAGTGGTATTTATAGGTTAGGATTTGTCATTCGTGCGAATGAACCATTAGTATGGCTCAGTCGTGCGACTAAATCATGCGATTGTTCCAACTGCACGACTGAAGCTTCAGTCGTGCGACTGAGTCAATCTTATGTCTTAATCATGCGACTGATCCAGTCTCCTGGTTCAGTCGTGCGACTGGTCCATTAGCATGAAGTGTTCATGCGTATGGTCCATTAGCATGATCCATTAGCATGGTCCATTCGAATGAGAACTTCACATGATTAAGTTTAAACATATTTCTCAACCATTCTTGACTAAGAACTATGTAAGCAACCACAAACCTATATAGTTAGTTTAACATGCGTTATCACACAATAAATAATGAGATATTCAACATTATAAGCATCAACCACACATTGTATTTCATTCATACCCTTTCAATTACATATATGTAAGACATGAAAGACATATTACATTAAGCTCCTAAACTAGGTACATATGTATCAACAAAACGAATTAGAAAACATAAATTAGGTTGAACCAAAAAGAAAAAAAGAAGAGAACAAGAAGCTTTAATTGAATATCAAAAAGGGTCATTGTTAAAATATATGACGGTAAAAAATAATGATGTTCAAAACAATCCTAATAAATAATTAAATGATGCTTAAAATATTTATAACGAACAACCAAATATGAACGAATTCAACAGGTGAATGATAAAGAAACATATAATGCACAAGTAAATGAACTAAACAATTAATATACTAATGATAAACAAATATATAATGAACAACCTAACAACACTAATGATGAACAAATACATAATGAACAACCTAACAACACTAATGATGAACAAATAAATAATAAAAAACCAAATAATAAACACATTGATGATTAACAAAATAATAATGAAAAACAAAATGATAATGAACACACCAATGATGAACAAACACCTCTAAATATTTACGATCCTAGTAAATGGGATAATATTACTATTAATTTACGAGATAAATTAGTTGAAAAGTGTCAAATTGAAGTTATGGATTTTAATTTTCCAAAAGATCAACATTCAAGAAGTTTTAATCCTTCTTTTTATATGCAAAAGCTACCAAACAGAGAAAAGTATAAAAGAAAATGGTTAATTTAGCAAACAAGATGTGGATAAAGTTTTTATTTTTGTTGTAAATTATTTAATGTGAATTTATGTAAAAGTAATTTAGTAAATATAGGTACTAATGATTGGAACAATATTAATGCTAACCTAAAAAAACATGAAGTAAATAATGGACATATTATCAATATGAGAGTGATGCTTGAGTTAGAAACAAGATTGAAGAAAAATAAAATCATTGATAAAAAAAACTCAAAGTCGAATCAATAAAGATAAAGAACATTAGAAAAATGTGTTAAAAAGACTAATTGTCATTGTAAAAAGTCTTGGTAAAAAGACACAAGCATTTCGTGGAAAAACAGAAAAACTTTTTGACGAAAATAATGGTAACATCTTAGGTTTAGTTTAGATGATTAGTGCATTTGATTCGGTAATGCAAAAACATATTCCAAGAATAAAAAACAAAAAATTCATAATCATTACATTGGACATAATATGCAAAATGATTCATTACCATGCTAGCAAATGAAATTAGGACTAAAATTCTTAAAACAGTTAAAGAAGCTAAATATTTTTCTATTATACTTGATTGTACACCTAATACAAGTCATGAAGAACAAATGTCTATTATATTACGTTGTTTAGACATTTCAACTAATTCAATAAAAGTTAAGAATTTTTTCTTGAAATTTTAAAAGCAGATGACACAACGGGTAAAGGTCTACTTAATGCTATTTTTGAACAAATTAATAAACTAGGACTTGATGTAAATGATATTAGAGGACAAGCTTATGATAATGGCTCTAATATGATAGGAAAAAATCAAGGTGTACAAAAAATATTGTTAGATGTTAATCCCAGAGCATTTTATACACCATGTGGTTGTCATAAAAGCAATTAGATTTCAAGCTCCACAATTGAGAAATGCATTGTTAGCCTTACATGCTGATTGTAAAGAATTTAAACATAAAAGTGAGGCTAATTCGTTAGCAACTCATGAATTGGGAAATTTGAATTCTTATTAGGTATAGTTATTTGGTATGATGTTTTGTATGTTATTAATTTGGTTTGTAAGAACTTACAATTTAAAGATATGTGTCTTGATGATGTTATAGATCAACTTATTAAACTTATTTCTTTCTTTAAAAAATATTGAGAAGATGAATTTTAAAAGAATTTGGTTGTCGCTAACGAAATAGCTATAAACATGAATGTGAAACCTAAATTTTGTAAGAAACATATTATTTATACAAATAGAAAGTATGGTGAAAATATTGATAATGAAACTATCAAAACTCTTGTTGAATATTTTAACATTGATTATTTTTAATATATAGTAGACCAAGTTACTTCTTCATTTCAAACTAGATTAGATCAAATTAAAGAGTTTGAAGCTAATTTTGGTTTTCTATTTAGTATATAAAGATTAAAATCCATAAATGAAGAAAAGTTCAAAATAAAAATGTATGCATCTTGAAAATGTTTTAAATTATGATGATAAACTAGATATTAATGGCTTAGATCTATTTCAAGAACTAAAATTATTAAGAAAACTTATAGATATAAAATGTAATACACTTTTAAAATATTAAATTATATTAAAAAAAATTCCAAATGCATTTATTACATATTGAATTATTTTTTCTAATCATGTGATCGTTGCTTCTGCAGAACAAAATTTTTCTAAGTTAAAATTTATTAAAAATTATCTAAGATCTATAACGTCACAAAAGAGATTAAATGGTTTAGCAATTTTAGCGATTGAAAAAGAATTTTTTTTAAAAAATTTGACTACGATGAGTTTATTAAAGAATTTGCAACACGTAAAGCTAGAAAAATAAATTTAATTTATAAATATTTAATCAAATAAATTAAAACTTATTTCTTTAAGTAAGTTTATAGGATCATTAAAACATTAAAAAATTTTAATTCCGCTAATTATAAACTTTTTTAGTTTATTATTGACGGTCCAAGCCCAGATAAGGAGGAGGATTTTTATTATAATGTTAGAAAAGGCCTCAAATTTTAGTTTCACTTTAGACCTCCAAAAACATTAAGACGTCACTGGGTTAGATCGATTGATTCAATGTTGTACGAGGTTGTTTGGTGGCGTTTCGATAGTGTTCGTCACGGATATAGGGATGAATATATATATATATATATATATATATATATATATATATATATATGCGCGTGAGTGAACCGTGTGTGTTATGGATGTATGGGTGTGATATGTGTGCGCATAGGTGGGAGAGTGTGAGTATGGGTGTGTTTGTGAAGCACGTGTGCATTGTGCTTGTGTTGTGTGTGTGCTTTTGACCGAGAGTGAGTGTGTGGGAGTAGTTTGTTGTGTGTGTTCATATGGGTGTGTTCAAGTGTGGTTTGGTATGTGTTAAGTGTGTGTTGTAGGATATGTTAGGGTGCGAAACACCTTTATTTTTCCAACTTACTTTTTTATTTACTTTAAATAAAGATATTTATATTATTATAAATATATTTAAATAAAATAAATAATGAAATTAAATATCAAATTATTAGGTTGAATACTTAAATTAAATAATTTTAAATAATAATAATAATAAAATTGAAACCACAACTATATTAAAATAAAATAAAAACAACAACGTAAAACGATAAAATAAAAACGGTCATATGAAGTTAATAGATAGAAACAATAATAAACTCACAAATCCCCCTATTCCCAGAGATGTTCTATTAGATCATTCCACAATGCATGGTGAGCGTACCGGTTATGTAAGCTTCTAAATCTTTGTAGGTGTGTTTGAAATGATGGTAATACCCCGTTTTTGTTCTTGCTCTTCACGCAACCAATTAGTTATGGAACGTCATTCATCTTCTATAATCATATTATGTAATATAATACATGAATGCATTATATCACCTAATACTAGTAAGTTCGAGGATCTTACTGGGAATCGTATCATAGACCACCTAGCTTGAAGAACACCGAAGGCTCTTTTAACATCCTTTCTTGCAGACTCTTAACGCATTTTGTACCACTTTATTTTTAGATTATTCTCCTATGGATATGTGAAACTCTTTACAAGTGTTGCTCATTCTGGATAGATACCATCTGCACGATAATACCTTGTGGTGTAGTTATGCTCATTCACTATAAAATTACATTGAGATGCATTCCCCTCTAAGATTTTATCAAAAACTAAGGTTTGATTAAGCATGTTAATATCGTTGTTTGATCCAACTACTCCAAAGAATGCATGCCAAATCTAGAGGTCATGTGATGCAACTGCTTCTAGCATAATGATAGGATGCCCATGATCACCACGAGTATATTGATCTTTCCATGTAGTTGGATAGTTTCTCCAACTCCAGTGCATACAATCAAATCTTCCAGCATTTCAGGAACCCTGTGATGGACTTCATGTTCAGCTACTAACCGGCCAACATCATATTAGGTTGGTCTTTTAAAATACACAGATGAATAAATTTCCACGATAGACCTGCAAAACTTTTATAGACATTCCATTACATTACTTTCACCAATGCATAAGTATTCATTGCATTGGTCAGCTCTTGTGCCATATGCCAATTGATGAATGGCACTTGTACATTTTTGTCTTGGTGATAGACCCTTTCTACCTACAACATCATATCTTTGTGTAAAATATTTCTAGCTTGATAACCATACACTTTGGTTGGCCTAAAATACTTTGGAATGTCTTTAACTATCCTCCACACATGTTCATATGTGAAGAAAACATTATTAGTGTTCGTGTAGTCATATTTTGCTTGGATTATATATTGGTCTTCATACCAACCACTTTTCTATTAGGACTTGATACGAATGTAAGACGAATTAAAGTTAGAAACCTTTCCTTTGATCTTATGCCAGTGAATTCTAAGGTTGTGAGCATTATTTGGGGTTCCTAGCATTGTAATGTTGTTCTATCCACCCCTAATATGCATGTTGGTTTTGATTTTTGGCAATTATTGGGTCTTCAATAACGGCTACATAAGATTTATGCAATAATTCATCATCAGCTATCCACTTGATACGAATAGACTTCTTAACTTTTTCTTTTTCTTTTCATTTTTCTTTCATTTTCCCTTTCTTCTTTGTTGGTGTTTTTTTGGGTGACGAAGGTGCTTTATCATTAAGTTGTTCATTATATTTAATCCATGCTTAATATTGTTGATAGTCTTCCAACGAAGACTGAGATACAAGTGGAAATGATGAGAAGCCAAGTTGTTGAAAATATGAGAATCCCCTAGGTTGTTGAATATATGGAAATCCCCAAGATTATTAAAGAAAAGAGATTCCCCCGGTTGTGGGAATCGGGAGAACCCAAGATGTTGATATTGGGAGAACCTGGGTTGCTAATAATTTGTAATGCCCGAGATAAGGTCGAAACAAGAAAATTAATATTAATGGGCTTAGCCGGGATTATTTAAAAGAAAATAAGCATGAGATGTATTATGGACCAAGTAGACCATTCAGGTTATGTGTTCGATGAGTTTTAGGTCCCGGGAACGCCAGATATATATATAAACGGATCAGCTTGAGCCACTCTCATTTAGTGTAGTGATAGAAAGTAGAGAGGAGGTGAAGGTTCAAGGCTTGGTTGATCACAGGATTGAAGATCGGTGTTGTGGGCATCCAAACGACAAGGAAAGACCAAGAATCTAGGTAAGAAACATCATTTAATCTTTCCTTTTGATGTAAACCTGGATTCTAGGGCTTGGGGTTTTTGAAAGTGGCAAAGAATCGCCCAAAACTCATGTTTTTATGTAAGAAAACATGTAATAAGCTTAGATATAGCTTATTGGGTGATAAACCAAGGTTTTTGGTGTAAAAGATTGAAGTTTTGGGTCAAAAATAGGTTGGTT
Organism: Flaveria bidentis; assembly: GCA_018326385.1. Taxonomy (NCBI): domain Eukaryota; kingdom Viridiplantae; phylum Streptophyta; class Magnoliopsida; order Asterales; family Asteraceae; genus Flaveria; species Flaveria bidentis. The sequence continues at coordinate 5,030 of BJCM01214207.1, read as the reverse complement.
CGTAATTTCAGCCCGTTCTGCGAAACTAGATGTTCATCTGGTGAAATTGTGTAGTCATCCAGCAAAAATATGAAGACTTTCTGCGAAACTGTAGTTTCGCCGACCTGGATATCCAACGAAAGTTGGGTGAAACTGGCAGTGAAACTGGTAGCAAAGATGCTAACGAAACTGACAGCGATACTGCTAGCGAAGGTGACAACAAAACTGCTGACGAAACTAGCAGCGAAACTATTGATCATGCATCGAAATAAGCAAGGCAATTAGGTAGAAATTAATTCCTTTGAGTGTTAACTTATCTGAAAGCTGTGTAGTGCGACCCTTGTTTTGAAAGCTTGATTGAGAAGTTGCTCACTGAGTCTAGATGAGTTCTAGATCCTTTATTTTAAAGGTTTTAAACTAGTTTGGGGTTGAAAATGCATACCAAATATAGGATTTAAATGAACAAGATTTTAATAGCTTTTAACAGTAAGATTTTAAGGGTTTTAAACTAGTTTTAATAGCCCGACCCCAGCCATGGGCGTTGCCCCTTGGACCCCACTAAGGGTTGAGAACCTTAGGACCCCGCTGTCAGGGGCTGCCGCCCCCGAACCCCTGCTGCCCCGCGGTGGGTCGGATATGCTCTGTGATGACTTGTTCTTGGTGCATGTGTATGTGTATGTGGATGAATTATGCATGATGTTTATGATGATGAGTGATGGGATATGTGATGATTATGTGATGCTATGTATGTTCATGATATGTTTCCTTATGTTCCTTATTAGGTATTATGATGTGACTTTATGTGGTATGATTATGATAATGAACGTAAAGTATTATCTTAACAAAGTGAAAGATTTAAGATAATGAAAGTGGAACATAATGAATGAACGAAAGAAAGTCTTGCAAGCAAATGAAAGGAGGTTCACAACTCATTGAGAGTTGTTAGCTCAACTGTATGTTTACAGCGTGCGATCTTGGCTAACCTTTAAGGGTTCACACACAGGGGGAGTTAGTCTATGTGACTCTCCATACGTGGGATATGTGCGATATGGGATCCTTGTCGCTTAACCCTAGATGATATGGCTTTGTGCTCAAGAGGGGGTTAAGCATACGACAAGATTTAGATAGAAGTGAAAAGATAATAAATGTATGAAAAGTGCGATAAGTACAAAACATACGATAAGTGCGAAATGAGTGATGATGGAAGATAATAAATATTACCTTGATATATGTATGATGTGTGATCATGTGTGATAGTAACGAAAATGTTTTAATGAATGAAATGTAATATAATATTTTTGTAAAACTAGAACTCACTCAGCAACGCTGACTTTTATGTATGTTCCAGTTGGCAGGTAAATGTTGCTGAGGATGGCACAGGGCGGCTACTTGGCATTTTTATGAAGGCATCCATTTTGTTAAATGATATTGTTTTTGCATTGTAACGTGAACAAACAATGTTTTGTAATTATTATGAATGTTGCATTATTTTGCAAAAGCAATGAATGAAATGATTTTAAATTATTCCGATGTGTTGTTTTAGAAATTTTAATATATATTATGTTTTATGTGCGATGACTAACTAGGTGTAAGAGTCCCAAGAAAAGGGGCCTTACAAGTTGGTATCAAAACCAAAGTTTAAGTGAAATGGGTAAAATTTTCAAAAGAAACCTAAACTGGGAATGGGACAAAGGAAATGGATGCCAGTCCGAGTAGCTGCGTGCCATCAGGTATTTTCTTAATATTAACCAGTATAACGTGTGCATGTTATGTGGTTTATGTGCCTTTAGTAGATTTAGATACTGATATAGTCAGGATAGGCAATGCTTGGAGTATGAAGAGTAAAGTAAGTGGCTAATCACAACTGGTCACCATAATTACAGACTTACTATACTTGACATTAACTGAGTTATTACCTTGAATGACTGTGGTGGTGTTTGGATCTTATAGCGTGCGTAGAGGATGGTTGGAGGTAGATCTTCTTAGGCTTCTCGGGGTGGAGGTCGTGCTGGACGTGATGCTGGACCACGAGTCATGAGAGGGAGGCATAGAGCTGAAGAGGTGGCTCATGAAGAGCCCAAGACCCCTCATCCGAAGGCTGGTGATGAGAGTGCTAATTTGAGGGCCTCAGTGAAGGAGGTTGTGGTGGAGGAGGTTCACCAAGTCATGTAGACAATCTTAACGTCTGTGGTGACCGAAGTAATAAAGGCTGTAAGAGAAGGAGAAAGGAAGGAGAGGATTAGGTCCTTGGGAGGAAGGGATCAACTGGAGATTGAGACACTTGTCTCTACTAATGAGGAAGAAGAAGAAGAGCATGTGCCTGAGGCAGCACGAGGTTGTAACTACAATGTGTTTCAAAGATCCCAGCCCCCAACATTCGATGGCAATGGCACTGCTGTTGCTGCCCATTGGTGGTGCGAGAGATAGAGGTTGTGCTCGATACCAGCGAGTGTAGGGAAGATCAGAAGGTGAAGCTTGCTACTCACTCATTTATGGACTCGGCTTTGTTTTGGTGGGACAATATCATCCACGCCGAGGGTAGTAGGGTGATTGGAAGGATGAGGTGGGCAGAGTTAAAGAAATTGGTGATTAAGGAAATCTGTCCTCACCGAGAGTTGGACAAGGTTGAGAGAGAGTTCCTGTAGCTGGAGGCAGGATCCATGACACATCAGCAATACACCACCAAATTTAATGAGATAGAATGGCTGGTGCCGGATCAGATGACACCTCTGTCGCGAAAGGTCAAGAGGTATATTCAGGGCTTGCCGGCGGATATTCGCAGGCATATGATCACCGCTTGGCCAAGTACGTTCAGGTTGGTGGTTTATCAGGCTGGAAGGTTATATAATAAGCGAGATGTGGTGGTGGTAGTAGAGGTGAACAAGAAGGGTGGTGGTTGATCAATGTCGAAGTACCAATCAAATACGATATTAAATTGTATTTCTATTCACCTTAAACTAGTTAGGGTAAGTAGGGTTTTCGAACCTTGTGAAATTAGTGGTCGGTGTATTGTGAATTGATTTATAAGAAATGATTAACTAAATTATCAAATTACTTAAACTATTGCCTCTTGGCTGTAAAAATTGGATCTTGGAATGATTAAGAAAGTAAATAAGAAAACAAATTTCAAATGATTAAACTTGATTAAGAAGACAATTATGAGAAAAAGTAATCCACTCCGGGGTTAAGGTTTGGTTTTCAGTAATCGTTTAGTTCAACTTGGTGGAAAATCCTTAACGGGGATTCTATACGTGTAATGATTAAGTGATAATGATAATCAAGACTTAACAGGTCTTAATACACAATACCAATTCAATTGACAACCAAGACTCTACAACCATACGATTCGTGCAATATCATATGACATTCAAATAAAGGTTAACCAAAACAATTGTATAAATAATAAAAACACAAGCTAAACTTATTAAAGAACTTAAAGAGTTCTAAAGTTTAATCCCAACATAAGTTTAACACAAACGAGAACCTAATCACACAAAACCCATTACCCGAAGTAGATCACGAGAAGTTTAGCCGCTCATTTTTCTTGAATGATCTTCAAAATCGTTGTTGAATTGCATCCCGGATGATTGAATGGTATTAGAACGATGTAGAATGGTGAATCACAGGTCTAGAAACACCCAAAATTCATCTCAAATCATCCTAGGTCGAATGGGGGGCAAGTGGTTCTCAAAACCTAAAAAAATGTGATTTTATAGGTGATTTCCAGAGGCTTTAGTGTAGGCTACGCCAGCCTGCATAGCCTACGCTGGAGGGTAAACTGCTATTTTTTTGCTCATGCTGGCATAGCCTACGGTGGCTGTAGTAGGCTACGGTGGAAACTTTTCTACTGCATTTTGAATCTTTATTTCTTGACCCCTCCAATGTCTTGTTTCATCATGAAAGTTTCCAACTTGGTTATTTTACCTACAAAATCACTTCAAACTCCTAGTTAACCTATTTAACATGATCACATGCATAAATACAAGCAATCAAACTTAATATTTAACATTTAAACACTTAAAATACCATTTCAACACACTCACATCACATCCCCACACTTAACTTTGCTTACCCTCAAGCAAATCCGTTTGAACACTAAACAACAATATATAAACCAAGGTCCCTTAATATGTCTTAGCTATGGTCCAAAGTCATATCCCTTCTAGAATTACAAAAATCATGTTTGGTTAGCAAGTAAAGCATGTTACATTTATTTCAAAATAGAATCCTCCTAATTAAACCTAACAGGCTTTTGGTTTTTATTTTCATACAACACACCCCTTACTATTTTCACTCCACTCGATTTATTTCTAGATTGGTGAAAATTGCACCAATAAATCACTCAAAAGGTCCATGTATGAAACTTTATTATCATATGCTTGAGTAATGATCAAACTTCCACAATAATACATTAATAATCCACACATCAAAAGGACTTATCAGTTTTGGGCTTTGGTTCGAGTAGGAATGTATGTCTGTGAAAGTGGCTAAAATAATCAAGGTAAATATCACTATTGACATTCTTATTAAAATAACTACTACTAAAAATAAAATAACCATGGGTACACATTTATCCCATACTTAGTATTTTTGCATTTTTCTTTATTTTTCTCTTTTTTTTCTTTTTTTCTTTTTTTCTTTTTTTGTAGACTAGTACCACAAATCAAATACTACAACACTAAAAATATCATCATCAGTGGTGAACGGGTTGGTTTGGGTTCTAATTATATGGTCATAATAAAAGAAATGATTTAAGGCTCAAAACGGTTACTAGGGAAAATTTTAGGAACTGGTAAGCCACAAAAATAGTTTGAAAGGAAAAGGGAGTCCTAGATTGCCTCTATCATCTATGTGCATTTATCAAGTCATCATCTTAGTATACATCAAATCACACAAGTTCTAAAACAAAGAGTCATACGACCTACACTCAACAAATAAAATAGGTTTTTATATGAACTAACAATCTAGTAGGCTTTAACATTTCACCAAGTTAGGAAATATGGGATGCCGATGTGTGCATGAATTTATTACACCAATAGCTTGTTAACCAC
>BJCM01214205.1:0-10945 GCA_018326385.1 Flaveria bidentis | reverse complement strand
AGTTACCAAATCATTCTTAATAAGTTTATTCATGTTCTTAAAGTTTACATGGCACATTCTTTTATGCCACAGGAAAGACTCATCACTATTGGCTTTATATAGAAAGCATAAAACTTCTCTAGAGGGAGATGTCTCTACAAAATCCATCTTGTACACGTTCCCTTTCCTAAGGGCTCTAAGCAAGATATGCTCATGAGGAATGACCACCCCGGACATGAGAACAATGCACTCATGCTCAGTAAAGAGCATGTTATGACTCTAATCACAAAATTGGGATACACTCAGAAGATTGTACCCAAGCTCCTTGACAAAGTTTACCTTTTCAATACTAAGCTTACCATTTGTGACCTTGCCTCTTCCAGAAATATAACCACCTTCATCTCCTCCAAAAGCAAATGGCCCTCCATCACTTCTTTTAAAGTTCTAGAGTAGTGACCTATTGCCTGTCATATGCCTGGAGCAGCCACTATCAATGATCCAAACATTCTTGTTTGTTTTGAGTTATTCCTGCACAAAGAAAATGATTAGTTACATTTGAAAACCCAAGCCTTATTGGTCTTGGGCTCAAAAAAAGAAGTAGAAGGTAATGTAAAAGTAATAGATCCAATAGTTGTGCTTTGAGGATCTTGTGCTGTTGTTGATGGAGAACATTCAGCCACTTGGTCTTTCTTTGACTTCTACACCACCTTTGGAATTTTGGACATGACCTTCAATACTTCAGAAGCTTTTGAGACTTTGAAAGTTTTGATGACTTTACCTTCAAAAGATTCTACAAACACTGCATCAGACTTCAGTGCTTCTGAAGTATTCCTTTCTTCCAAGACCAAATTTTCATCCAAAAGCAATTTTCCACTTGCCTTCTTCTTTATTTTGGAGCTTTCGAAGGAAAAAATTTTTCCTTCCGAAGCTGAATTCTTCTTGAAGCTCTTGGAAGTCCCTTTCTTGGTCGTATGGAGAGTACTTATTTGATTGTATGGACAATCCTTAGCAAGATGAGAGGTACTTTCACACGTAACACATTCCACCTTTTTCTTCCAAAGAGCCTTCTTTTGAGAACAAGGCTGACTTTGATCACATCCCTTCTCCACCTTCATCTTTGCAGATGCTGGGACAGTCCCTTTGGGCTAAGAACTATTCTTGGAGTTGGATGGTCCAAGCTGTGTAGTAGTGGTACACAACAGATCAGATGACATAGTAGTCAAATCCAAGACAAGGGTCAATCACATAGAAGTCCCCCCGATTAGTCTTCGAGCCCCCCATAGAGGCAAGTGAAGTTGGTGAGCCGTATGATGGGCAACTATCCTTCTTCTTGGAGCTGAGATGATTTGAACATAAACCAGAACTCTTGGTAGAAGAGTTTAGATTGATGTCTTCAGTCTTAACCACTTTAAAACCTACAGAGATAAAGACTTGTTTCGACTTAGAATAAAAGTGGCATCGATCTCTTGAGCCTTCCTAGCTTTTATCTTGCTCCTTCTGATCAAGTTCTTCCTCATAGACTTGGTCATCACAGTCTTCCTTTTCTCCTTAGAAGGATAGTGACCCTTTTTAGAATCCTCCTCTTCACTCTTCTGAGAGGAATTCTTCACTATCACTTCTTGAAGGGATGAGGATATCATGTTCTTGAAGGTCTCTTCTTCAAGAACACATTTTTCTTCCCTGGCTTTGCTGATCACAAGCTCAGCCTAGAATTCAGTCAACTTAGTAATGAGATCCTTGATCTGAGTCCTATAATTGGTGTGCTCGTGTTTTAGAACTGAAATGGTTTTCTTTAAGTCCCCTGTCTTTAGCTTATAGTCATATTCAGCCTTTCTAAAATTAGCTTTTAAGATGTTTAAGAACTCAAGATCAGATCTCATTTCTAAGTTATAGGACCTATATCTGTTGACTTTAGCAATACATTTAGGAGTACAGAGATGTTCCAATACCTTTGCTTCATCATGGTCAGCCATCAATGCTTGGTTTGGAGATGCATTTTCCACCTGAAAGCTCCAGTCAAAGCCTCCTTCTTTAATAGCAACTGCAGCTTGCTGCTTTGGCTTCTCATTCTAGGTGACTCTATCAGTGTAGTTTGGTCTGGACAGTGCTTGGACACCACTTATTGTTGGTGCTTTACATTCCTTGGCAAAGTGGCCCATCAAGTTACAGTTGTAACATTTTACTTTACTTTCGTCCAGTCCAAACTTTCCACTGGCTGTATTGCTTGGAAACTTCCTTCATGTCCGCTTGTAGAACTTCTTGGCTCTATGAGTGAGAAGAGCCATTTGCTGGAATATCTCCATATACTCCAGATCATCTGGATGGATACATTCCAGATCTTAATAAGTTTATTCATGTTCTTAAATTTTATATGGCATATTCTTTTATGCCATAGGAAAGACTCATCACTATTAGCTTTGGATAGAAAACATGAAACTTCTCCAGAGGGAGATGTCTCTTGCAAATCCATCTTGTACATGTTCCCTTTCCTGGGGCTCTGAGCAAAATATGCTCATGAGGAATGACCACCCTGGGCTTGAGAACAATGCACTCATGCTCGGTAAAGAGCTTGTTATGACTCTGATCACAAAATTGGGATACACTCAGAAGATTGTACCCAAGCTCTTTGAAAAAGTTTACCTTTTCAATGCTGAGCTTACCATTTGTGACCTTACCCCTACCAGAAATGTAACCACCTTCATCTCCTCCAAAAGCAACTATCCCTCCATCAATTCTTTCAAAGTTCTGGAGTAGTGACCTATTGCCTGTCATGTGCCTGGAACAGCTATTATCAATGATCCAGACATTCTTGTTTGTCTTGAGTTGTTCCTGCACAAAGAAAATGATTAGTTACATTTGGAAACCCAAGCCTTATTGGTCTTGGGCTTATTAAAAGAAGTAGAAGGTAATGTAACAGTAATAGATCCTATAGTTATGCTTTGAGGATCTTGTGCTATTGTTAATGGAGAACATTCAGTCACTTGGTCTTTCTTTGACTTCCACACCACCTTTGGAAGTTTGGACTTAACCTTCAACACTTCGGAAGCTTTTGAGACTTCAATAGTTTTGATGACTGGACCTTCGGAAGTTCCTGCAAACACTGCAGCAGACTTCAGTGCTTCGGAAGTATTCCTTTCTTCCGAGACCAAATTTCCTTCTGAAGGCAAATTTCCATTTCCTTCTTCCTAAGTTTGGAACTTCCGAAGGAAACAAATTTTCCTTCCAAAGCTGAGATCTTCTTGGAGCTCTTGAAAGTCTCTTTCTTGGTCATATGAAGAGTACCTCTTGGATTGTATGGACAATCTTTAGCAAGATGAGAGGTACTTTCACACATAACACATTCCACCTTTTTCTTTCAAAGAGCCTTCTTTTGAGAACAAGGCTGACTTTGATCACATCCCTTCTCCACCTTTATCTTTGCAGATGCTGGCACAGTCCCTTTAAGCTGAGAACTATTCTTGGAGTTGGATGGTCCAGGCTGTGTAGCAGTGGTACACAACAGATCAGCCTTCTTCTTGGTGCTGAGATGATTTAAACATGAACCAGAACTCTTAGTAGAAGAGTTTAGGTTGATGTCTTTAGTCTTAACCACTTCAAACTCTGTAGAGATAAAGACTTGTTTCTAATTAGAATAAAAGTGGCCTTGATCTCTTGAGCCTTCCTAGCTTTTCTCTTGCTCTTTCTGATCAAGTTCTTCCTCATAGACTTGGTCATCACAGTTTTTCTTTTCTCCTTAGAAGGATAGTGACCCTTCTTAGAATCCTCCTCTTCACTCTTCTCAGAGGAATTCTTCACTATCACTTCTTCATCCTCTTCACTCAAAGGGTGTATGAGAGGAAGCTCATCTTCACAAGTTCCACACCTAGGTTATCTTACAGACAAGATTGTGTGTGGAAGAGCTATCTCACTAGATCCCAGTCCCTCCTTATTTTGGTAACATACCTTGGCATGTAGGAATGAGGGTATCATGTTCTTGAAGGTCTCTTCTTCAAGAACACACTTTTTTGCCCTACTTTGTTGATCATAAGCTCAGCCTGGCATTCAATCAACTTAGTTATGAGATCCTTGATCTAAGTCCTATAGTTGGTATGCTCAGGTTTTAGAACTGAAATGGTTTTCTCTAAGTCATTTATCTTTTGCTTATTGTCATTTTCCGCCTTTTTAAAATCAGCTTTTAAGATGTTTAAGGACTCAAGATCAGATCTCATTTCTAAGTTGTAGGACCTGTATCTGTTGACTTTAGCAATACATTCAGGAGTACGGAGATGTTCCAATACCTTGGCTTCATCATGGTCAACCATCAATGCCTAGTTTTGAGATGCATCTTCCACCTGAAAGCTCCAGTCAAAGCCTCCTTCTTCAATAGTAATTATAGCTTGCTGCTTTGGCTTCTCATTCTGGGTGGCTTTATCAGTATAGTTTGGTCTAGACTGTGCTTGGCCATCATTTGTTCTTGGTGCCTTGCATTCCCTGGCAAAGTGGCCCATCAAGTTACAGTTGTAACATTTGACTTTGCTTTTGTCCAGTCCAAACTTTTCACTGGCTATATTGCTGGGAAACTTCCTTCCTGTCAGCTAGTAGAACTTCTTGGTTTTGTGAGTGAGAAGATCCATTTGGATGGATACAATCCAGGTCTTCAAGGGTGAAGAGAAAGCTGCCACAACTTTCATCAGAAGACACAAAGGCTTGAGAAAAACTTGTCTCTTGGAATGGGCTTCCTTGAGTATAGTTCTCCATTGGTGTCTTAGGGAAGGTGATGAAAGGACCCTTTTATGAGTTGTCAGGGTAGCATATGAGATGATGTTGGGGTTTTATGCCATCCCTTTCAACCACATGAAGAGCTGAACCTATTTGCTTGCTGGTGTTGCCAGATGAACCTTGCATGTTCTTCTCCATTTGGTATCCACTTAGAATCCCATACAACTTTGTCAAGGTGTGAGTCTTCAGGATCTCGGTTCTCTTGATAACAACATAGTAGTGTGTCCATTGCCTAGGAAGAGAGGACATGAACTTCCTTACAATATCTCTGTTCTCAAGAGCTACTCTACCATCCACTAGAGTATCCATAATCTCAACATACTTGAAGTATTGTTGAGTCATGGTCTCACCTGCTTTAAAGGTGAAAATTTTAAACTGCTGCTTCAGGAGATCCTTCTTGTTTTCCTTGGCTTTAGAGGAAACCTCATGCATTATTTTCAATGCATCCCACAGCTGCTTAGCTGTTTTGCATTTCTTGAAACCTCTGTATACAGAGTTTGGAAGAGCAATCTAAAGGGTTGTCATGGCCTTTTAATCAATCTCTACTCTTTTTCTATCTTCATCTGATTAGTCAGCCACAACCTTGGGAATCATACCACCTCTAGCAGTAGGAGAGGTGCTTGGTATGTAAGGTCCATTGACAATAGACTCCCACATTCTTGAGTCTGGAGACGTGATAAAGCCTTCCATTCTTTGGCACCTAGTGTCAAAGTCATTAAGAGTGATCAGTGGGGACTTTGTCATGGTTCCAGTTTTCATGTCAGATTTAGAAATAGTTGCCACTTGAGATGTTAAATATTTTGTGTGTGCGAGGGATCTTAAGATGGTGGGATCTTATATCAAGAGCCTGGAATGCTTTGATACCAATTGCAAGACCGGTGAAGGGTATGCACTTACAATATAACAACACAATGAGGAGAGTTGCTAAGAACACTTAACAAATCAAATAGGTAACTGGTTAACCTTTTGTAATGATGCTAAAAACACAATTAAATATGAGATGGAACAAGATGGCAAAACACACAAGTAGTTGGTTTTCAAGATTGTAGTATATTGCTTCTCAAGTTCTATTACAAATGTTACAAAAGCATATCAGAAAGTTACAAGTACTAGAGATACATATACTACATCCTACAGTCGGTCATACTTTGAAGGCCAGCTAGATATAATTGACTAGACAACAAACAAAATCAAATGTAGAGTAAAAAAGGCAGATTGCATTTTGACTAGTGACTATGACATACCATAGTTCACATCCTAATATATTACAAAAAGGATAAAGTACATAAAGTAGAAAGTTACAGACTCAAGACCTCAATGTTCAAGCATGGACCTTTTCACCAATTTATGTAAGTTGGTGACCTTACAGAGTTGCAGCAGAAAGGGGTCCAGCTTTATGTAAAAGGTACATCTTTGGAAGAAATTTGTCTTCAAGTGTTGGCTTCGGAAGATTTTGTCTTTGAAGCCTCGAAAGACTTCATCTTTAGCTTCGGAAGATATTGGTCTTGGCTTCGGAAGATTTCACACTTAGTGTATTTTCTGATGCTGGTGTGAAACTTTCGAAGCATTCTACTTTAGTACACTTGTGCATGCATGCAGGAGAGACTTTGGGTGTTTGGGTTACATCAACCTTTACATTTAATCCTTACATGTACTTAAAGTATTGCTGGTGCAAGGTCTATCCAGCAATATGAGTAAAGTTCTCAAATTTTTGCTTTAGTGAATCTTTCGTTGAGTCGTTAGAGTTGGAGTACATGAGGGTTAAAGCTTTAAACAGTTCTTTAGCTCTCTGGCAATTCTCAAACCCTACCATAATGGAGTTGGGAATTGCAGTCATCAGAACAGTCATCACCTTCTCATCAATATCTATCCACTTGAGATCATCTTCAGGGTAGTCTTCTACTATTTTCTCTATCATGGAACCTCCTCCAGTAGGTGAAGCCACCTTTGGCTTGTAGGGACCATTGGCAATAGATTTCCATATGTTGTTGTCTTGATATCTGATGAACCCTTTTATGCGTCTGCTCCATTGTCTAAAGTTTTCTGGGGTGATGATGGGTGCTTTAGTCATCGTCCCCATTTCACATTCAGATTTTTGGTTAAGGGCCATGTTTGAGTGTAGTGAGAGTGTGAGTGAACAAGAGGTTGATTTGGATGGTTAGATCGCACAATCAAGAGCCTAAGAAGCTCTAATACTAATTGCATAATCGGATTTTTATTCAACACAAGTATTTCTCTCAAACTCACTAATGAACACTCAAGAAGCAGAGTTCTTCTAAGAGTTGATTATAATATACTAAGTAACACAAAGAAAACACAAGAGAATGATTTTCAAGATACTTGTATATATTACTTCTCAACTCAAAGTATTATAAGACTCTTACAAGCTTACTACAAGAGTTACAATGAGAAATTATATATACTACTATCTACAGCTGGATATACTATGATACCAGCTAAAGTTATACTACTTTTCAACTTAACTTTTGTTATGGTAGTCATGACATGTCCATGATCCTGTAATTGGTATCAAAGCTTCTTAGGCTCTTGATTGTGTGATCTAACCATCGTAATCAACCTCTTGTTCACTCACTCTTTTACTACACTCAAAACATGGCCCTTAACTAGAAATCTAAATGTGAAATGGGGATGATGACTAAAGCACCCATCATCACCCTAGAGAACTTCAGACAATAAAGCAGACATATAGAAGGGTTCATCGGATATCAAGACAGTTGCATATGGAAATCCATTGCCCACGGTCCCTACAAGCCAAAGGTGGCTTCACCTGCTGGTGGTGGTGCCATGATAGAGAAGGTAGTGGAGGACTACTCTAAAGAAGACCTCAAGTGGATAGACATTGATAAAAAGGCAATGACTGTTTTGATGACAACAATCCCCAACTCCATTATAGTGGGGTTTGAGAATTGCAAGATAGCTAAATGATTGTTTAAAGCATTAACTCTGATGTACTCTAACTCCAATGATTCAAAGAAAGATTCCCTTAAGCAACAATTTGAGAACTTTACTCATATAGCTGGAGAGACCATACATCAGTAATACTTCAGGTACATGGATCTTATCTCTTTCCTTCAGTCTGTGGGATAGCTCTTGAATTGAGAGATCTCTCAAGGAAATTCATGAGTGCACTTCCCAATGAGTGGATGTTCTACTGTGTTTCCATCAAAAGAACAGAGAACATGAACATGCTCACAATGACTAAGCTATATGGTATTCTAGATGGATACCATGTAGAGATGGAAAACAAGAGTGGCCATCAAGGAAGCAAACCTTCAAGCCATTCTGCTAACAATGCTCTCATGGTTGCTGAAGGCTTAAGACCCCCTCAACCTCAGCAGTACCTGTCTTAGTCATATCATCCATCCAGCTCTTCTGGGCCTTACATCACATTCCGTGAGACCCCAAGGTCTTAACAGCCTCAGCCTAGTCCCTTTCAGGACAACTATGCTTTTGTCTCAAGAGTGGACAGTCTAATGATTTTCGGTTCTGTTTTGAAGATCTGGAGTGTTTCAGCCCAGGTAAGGTGGAATACATGGACATAGTGCAACAAATGGCTCTGTTAACCAATAGGGCAAAGAAGTTTTTTAAAAGAATAGGAAGGCAGTTCCCTCAAAACCCAACTAGCAGCAAGTTCGGGTTTGACAAAGTAAAGGCCAAATGTTACAAATGTAACCAGTTGGGCCATTTTGCAAGGGAATGCAAAGATCCCAAATCAAACCCACGATCTGCTCATGCTTCCTCACATCCATCAACACCAAAAGCTGTTGGAAAATCAACTGAAAATGCTACTGTGGCACAAGAAGTTGGTTGGAGCTTTATGGTACTAGATGTCACCCCTGCTCAAGCACTCATGGCTGGAACAGACAACTCTAAGGAATATGATCATCTCTGTACTCCAGCCTGTATTGCTAAGGTTAAAATCTACCAGGACTATAACATGGAAATTAAATCCGATATTGAGTCCTTGAATATCTTTAAAGCTGATTTTAAAAAGGCTGAATCTGACTATCAACATAAATTGAGGAGTTAGAGAATACAGTATCTTCTTTAAAACATGAGCACAGCAATTACAGGACTCAAATCAAGGAATTAATATCCAAGTTAATTGAGGCTCAAGCCAAGCTAGTATTAGCTGAGGCTCAAGCAAGGAAGCATGTTATTTCTGAGCAAAACTTCCAAGCCATTCTTGCACCATCCTCCCACTCCAAAATTTGTTATCAAAACAAAGGTGGGTTGGGGACCAATGAGATTGCTCCAACACATTCTTATGAGTCTATTAGACAACCAATGTGTAGTACTGAAGAGCAAGAGGTCCCATCTGTTGACACATCTATGTGTGCCAACCTCCGGGATTTGAAAACCCACAGCATCCCAACTATGTGTGCAAATTGGATAAAGCTCTTTATGGGCTGCACCAGGCACCTAGGCTGTGGTATGAGACTGTGTCTTAGTTTCTCCTAAAGAATGTTTACACTAGAGGAACCATTGATAAGACTCTTTTTATTAAGAAGTCTGAGAAATACATATTGCTCGTTCAGGTCTATGTTGATGATATCATATTTGGATCTTCAAATGACCAAATATGTAAAGACTTTGAGAGCATTATGAAGAAGAAGTTTGAGAAGAGTTTCATGGGAAAATGGACTTTTTCCTTGGAATTCAGGTAAAGAAAATGAAGAAAGGGCTCTTTATCAATCAATTTAAGAATGTCTCTGATATCTTAGAAAGATTTGATACGAAGGATTGTAAGCCAACCAAGACACCAATACCCAGAAACCATGACCTTTGTCCAGACTTTGAGGGGGGATATTAATCAACATCAGTATAGGGCAATCATCGATTCTCTATGTATCTCACAACAAGTAGACCAGATATCATGTTTGCTACATGTATTTGTGTAAGATATCAGGTTGCACCAAAGGTGTCTTACCTAGTTGCTACCAAGAGAATACTTAGATACCTCAAAGGAGCACCTAAATTAGGTCTTTGGTATCCTAGGAATAGCAACTTCAATCTCTATGGCTACTCAAATAATGACTATGGTGGCTGCAACATTAACAAGAAATCCACATCAGGAGGATGTCAATTTTTTGGTGGAAGGATCATCTCATGGCAATGCTAGAAGCAATCATGTGTCTCTACATCTACTGCTGAAGCTGAATACATTGCTGCTGCAAGTTGCTGTGCTCAGCTGCTGTGGATTCAAAACCAAATGCTATACTATGGATTCAAGTTCATGAGATCCCCTATTTATATTGACAACAACAATGCTATCTCCATCACTGAAAATCCTGTAAGGCATTCAAAGACAAAGCACATTGATATCAGGTACCATTTCATTAGAGATATTTATGAGAAAAACTTGATTAAATTAGTCAAAGTTGACTCAAATGAACAATATGCTGATTTGTTCACCAAACCCTTTGATGAACAAAGATTCAAGTATCTCATTACGGCTATTGGGATTATAAACATTGACTAATATATCTCATTTGAAAACCTTCTTAAAATGTGTCTTGTCTTTTGTCAAATACAATATAAGTCCTGTTACAAAAGGTTATTTTTCCCAATTGATTAAGTGTGATTATTTCTGAAGAGAAAATTACCCTCAGAAGAACTCTTCATTATCTTCCTAAGGCAATTTTCTCAACTCAAATTTTATCTTCCGAAGAGTTTTTAGTCTCAGAAGCATATATTCACTACTTCCGAAGCTTGAAAACTTCTTCATTTGGTAGACACTCTTATTCTCAGAAGTAAACTCATTTACCTTCGGAAATAAGTTTTGGCTTCGAAAGAGAAAATCCTTCGGAAATGCTTTTACATTCGGAAGAAAACTTCTCTCTGTAACGGAAACCTTTGGGCCCCACACAGTAAAAAAACAAAGATTTTATTAACGATGTTCGAATCTTTTGAATGGTTTTTCACCTTGCCGCCACTGTCACATCTAACCCTGATATTCCTGAAATCAATTGATATGCTCTGATATCAATTGATAGGATCAATTGAGACAATCTGTAATGATCTATGTGAACAATTCAATTTTGTGCCTGTGTTCATATCAAAAGTTCCTGCTGACACAAATTTCACTGGTTTAAATTGAATATTATTCTGTGATTGTTTGATTAGATTAATTTTCTTAGCTTTAGCAGCCTTTCTTCTTCTTTGATTTCTTAATCTTGATGATGCT
>BJCM01214196.1:0-17485 GCA_018326385.1 Flaveria bidentis | reverse complement strand
AATGAAATGAGATGTGTTGTTGATGCTTATAATGTTTAATATTTCATTGTTTATTGTGTGATAACACATATTGAACTAACTATATAGGTTTGTGGTTGTTTACATAGTTCTTAGTCAATAATGGTTGAGAAACATGTTTAAACTTAATCGTGTGAAGTTCTTATGCGAATAGACTATGCTAATGGACCATATTC
This sequence comes from Flaveria bidentis, assembly GCA_018326385.1. NCBI lineage: Eukaryota > Viridiplantae > Streptophyta > Magnoliopsida > Asterales > Asteraceae > Flaveria > Flaveria bidentis. The sequence goes on along the minus strand of BJCM01214196.1, from coordinate 17,291 downwards.
ATGAATACTTCATGCTAATGGACCAGTCGCACCACTGAACCAGGAGACTGGATCAGCCGTACGATTGTGACATAAGATTGACTCAGTCGCATGACTAGACCTTAACGTTTTGATAGATCGTAGATCATAGTTAATCATCTTACAATCGTTCTTAACGTTTTGAGTCATTCTTAGATTGATTATACTTGCGTTCTCACTGATTGGATCGTCAGTCAAATTGGATTCCACACTATTTGGTTTGGTATACACGTCAATAAATTAGTACTTCGTACCTAAACGGTCCTAACATTATGTAATACCTTTGTTGCTAATATTACAGACAAGTATTACCTTTGCGACATTGCCTAAACCAACACTCGTGGATTTATGACTCCATACCATACACTCGTGGATGATTTCTCTTCTTTGGATGTAATGTTGATTTTTAATTTATATCTCGATTCTTCTGGTTTCTCCACCATCTTGTTTCATAGCTTTATTGTAGTACCACCCGTGGAGGTACTAAGATGGTTTGAAAAAGTATGTTGATGGTCGATCCATGATCGTAATGTGGATTTGATATTTTTGTTGTTGCATTGAGTAGTTAGTTATATTGTGATACCATTGGTGAAAACGTTTAAATTATTTCTATCATCAAATACATAATTTGTAACGAGGTATTTATACATAAAAATTATGCAAGTACATGACCCCTCTTTGATCGGGCTTAGTCAAAGTCTTGTTTCAATTAATATTGGTTGTTTCATGTGCACTTGTGTTTTACGTTTTGCAATTATGTCTTTTGTTCATTTAGTAATTGAGCATATTATTTTTATTTGTTATTGATTATGTTAGTACAAACAAAATCGAACTAAAAGAATGAAAATAAAAGTACTAAACACCACTTAACTATAATTTCATCTTCACTATCGCTCTGTTTTAACACTAAATTTGTAATAATTTGTCTTTTAATTATCTTCGTCAGTTGAAAAATATATGAGAATCTCATCATTCTAAGTGTTGTTATAGAAAAGAAGACAGGAAAGCTGTTTTTGGTTAGATTATATCGACATAATTATTTATTAAGATGCTATAAAGGTACAAAATATTTTGAAAACTATGAATATAATGATTTTTAGTATATTAAATTGTGGTATTAGTTGAGAGCGATGTCGATTTTATTCGTAACACAAAACCAACAATTAGCGAACGCGTGGTCCGGTTTGAATAATTGGTGATTTAAATAAAATTAAATGGAGGTCGGTTACATGATTAAATAACATATTTAATGGAATCCACACAACATATCAGAGCAAATCACGCATACAACCTTTTATTTATTAATTTTATAATTTCAAAATAATAATACAAATCACTTGATTGAGTAATAAAGCAAACAAAAAAGTGTCATTGACATATTTTTAAATCTAAAAAAACTTTTTTTTAATGAATGTTCGTGACATGCACCGTAATATCCGATCAAATCAAACGCAAGTCTGTCATTTTAAATAACGAAAAATTGCACACAAAACAAAAGATTTTTTTATTAGTTTAAAATTTTCAATTGAGGTCTTCACCTAATTTTTTTTGGTTTAAATGTATCCACATTTTGCTCATGGTCACCTTCAAATCTATTTGTATTTAGTTAAATAAGTGTAAGTGTGTAAAATTATATGGTGTTTAGATGTTAAAGAAAACCTATTAACATTTGGTTTAAATACGTGTAAGTTTGTAAATTTAGACGGTGTTTGAGTAAAAAAAATTGATGTTCTAAAAAATTGTATTGACATTCAATCTTCTATGTATATATTCTTAACATGAAATCTCCTTGTTTGGTTATACTTTATTCTCGAAGACTTAAATGTGATGGTTGTAAAAGGGATATGAATTACCTATAACTTTAATATTTAAATAATTTGGAGTTTTTGATGCTTGCTATTGCTGCCGCTTTGTGCAAGTTTTGGAGAGGAGCCGGATCATTTTATGATCTACTAATTATACGTAGTATTATCTTTTACTGTAAGAACAACGAATTTTTCTATGATTTCACAACTTATTATCAATACCACAAGCCTTTTGAAAGCACAAAGAACAACTACATGCTACATCTTCTATTTATAAACTCTACTAACTTGCCTACTTAAGTTACTGACTTATGATTTGAATTAACTCATTTTCTTGCTCTAACAAAATAGTATCTTGGAACTACAATCATACTTACCAAAATTTTCTCGCCCATCTCTCTTATAAAATAACTACCTTAATTACTAATAACATTATTTAATATTTTTAAATTTAATAAGTTAAGAAAAAGATCTATTTATTAATATTATTTTTAAATATTTTTTATAAAATAATAAAATTTTCTAAGGCATAAAACATTTTTAAAAATACGAAATAATTAATTTTTCTAAAGAATGAAACTTTTTTTAAAATGTAAAATATTTTAAATTGGAATTTTTAGAAAGTCAATAATTTTAATACCAAAAAGAATTAAATTTGAAAGTTAAAATAAGAAAATATTTAAATATGACATTTTTATATGGTTTGTTTAAAAAAATGTGTATTTTTTTGAAAAAAATTGAAAATAATGTTTTAAAAAGTTGACATCACTATTTTATTACTTATGGTAATTTCTCATACGTAATTTCAGTCATATCATATCTTCTAATATTATTTTATAATTATTAAATTTTATTATATTAATATTTTATTTTATTCAAGCCGTGTAACACACCGGATTACTAAAGCTGGCTCAATATATATCTATAACATATAATGAAAAAAAAAATTTTAAGACACATATTATCATTCTAGCATATCAAATGACACATATCATTATTTTAGAATATCAAAAAAATCTTTTTCTCGTATCTCTCATAATAAATAAGAAAATTATAAAACCAATCAATTCGACTTTCTTTTTTAACAAAAATATATCAAAACAAACATATCTATAATTTGTGTTTCTTGTCTTTATCATATTAAATGATAATTATTTTAAATAAGTAAATTAAACAATTAAACATCTAGAATATAAATGTTTTTATTTTTGTAATTTATTAATGCATACTAATTTATATGATTTCAGACATATTTTATCTTTAAATATAGAGTAATAATTTGTAATTTTATTCTGTGTTATAACTTTTAAATATTCATTATATTTTTATTCACCAATAGCTAATAACATGCCGAAAATAAAATATTCATAAAACTAATGGTTTTGATATTTTTTATTTATTTCACCCATATAATACATGAGCTCTAACTTAGTAATCATATAAAATAAGAAAAGGGATTAAGTCATGTGACAAGATTTTAGGCAATACATTGTGACATGCCATCCTCATATTATACGATTGGCACGTGCCATTTTATTAGCAATATAATTTGTAAAAAAATCTCACAATCATGTTTAAATAGTATTTAACTTCTAATTAAATAACATTCTAATATTATATTTAAAATTTAATGAATGAAATTAAATTTAAAAACTTTAAATTTTAATTTCATTTTGCAATTAATCCGAAATTTTATTTTAAAATAACTAACTAATTAATCAAAATATAAAACTAACAATTTGAATATTCAAATAGAATATATGTAGTTCACAAATTTTACATTTCAATAATAACAATCAATCCGATTATTTTAGGTTAAAATTTTCAAATTTTACTTTTTTTTATATTTCAATAATATCATATATTATTTACCTGTATGTAGGACCGGTGAAGGGTATGCACTTACAACACAACAACACAAAAAGGAGAGTTGTTAAGAATACTTAACAGATGAAATAGGGAATTGGTTAACCTTTTGTAAAGATGCTAAGAACACAAGTAAATGTGAGACAGAACAAGAAGGCAAAACACATAAGTAGTGGGTTTTCAATATTGCAGTATATTGTCTTCTCAAGTTTTATTACAAATGTTACAAAAGCATATCAGAAAGTTACTATTGATGCACATGTACCTAATTTACGATCTTAATGTAATATGTTTGTCATGTCCTTAATGTAAATGAAATATATGAGTTGAATGAAACAGATTATATGATGAATGATCTTAATGTTGAATGTTCCAGTGTATGAATGTTTATTGTTTATTAACGCATATTGAACTAATTAGATAGGTTTGTGGTTGTTTGAATAATCTTAGTAAAGTACTGATTAAGAAACATATTCAAAATTTGTTGTGTGAAGTTCTCATGCGAATGGCCCATACTAATGGACCATACGCATGAACAACTTCATGCTAATGAACCAGTCGCACGACTGAACTAGGAGACTGGATCAGTCGCATGATTGTAACATGAGAATGACTCAGTCGCACGACTGAACACTCAGTCGTGCGGGTTGATCAACCGCAGGACTCAATCCCACAACTGAACCATGCTAATGGTTCAATTGCACGAATGAGAAACCCTAACCTATAAATACCACTTAAACCGTGTAAAAAAGGGAACACTTCGAATACCTACGTACTAAATCGTACCCTAGCCGTCCAGAGACTTCTAAGAACCTGTTCCAAGTTCATAGATTGCACTAGATCGATTACCAATCGTTCTTAACATTTAGATTCAATCTACAATTGATTTTACGTGCGTTCTCACTGATTGGATCGCCAATCAAATAGGATTCCACACTATTTAAGTTGGTATACACGTTAATCAGTTAGTACTTCGTCCTGTAGACGATCCTAACAAGTGGTATCAGAGCTTTGGCTCTTGATTTTCATGTGATTCAATCGTTTTTTTATAAAAATTGTGTTTTTCTCTCAAAAACGCAATCTTTTTGTGTCAAACATTGTTTTAGACGTCTCCAGTTTATAAAGTTAATGTTTTCCAGCATACAGCAATTAGGGTTAGTGAGAAATTCATGTTTTTGCATCCAAAATACCTTAAACCTTCGAATTCTCAAAATCCAGCAGCTTCAGTTGCACGATTGACTCAATCGCACGACTGACTCAATCGCACGACTGAATTCATCCGCATCCCTCATATGCACGATTGGACTCATTCGTACATCCAATTGTACGATTGAACTGTCTATTCGCAATGTTCATCCGCACTGGTCCATACGTACAATTGATTCATTCGCGTTGGTTCATTCGCACATTTGAGCCATTCACATTGTTCAATCGCACGAGTTGTCCAATCGCACGAGCTATCCAATCGCACACCTTCATTTGCACAAGTAAAATAGTTTGTTCCAAAGTTTAAAGTTGATAGTAATGGAGGATCAATATTCAACGTTCACTACGGGGAGAGATTCAAGGATCCAGAATCTATTTGCTTCTGGGAAATGAAGTGGGGAATCATAAGAAACCCCCTAAGCAATCACGTTAGATGATTACCTACAATGGAAGCAAAAAATTGAGATCTAATTGAATGGCATAGATCCCAATCTGTGGGAGTCGATAGAGACAGGGTATAGCATGCCTGTAGCTGCAGATGGAGTCAAACTTACATTAGGAGGCATGACTGATGGACAAAAGGTAAAGTACAATGCCGAGAAGAAAGTTTATGCATTGCTGACTCAGTCAATTCTAAGGACATTTTCCATCAATTTTCTGAGAACAAGCAAGCTAAGAAGCTGTAGGATGCATTCGAAAAGAGGTATGACGGAAATGCATCGTTAAAAGCTCTAAAGGCAAAAGCGTTGAAGAAGGATTTTGACACTTCTCGTCAATGGGAAAGGAGAGCTTGGACGACGTCATTGATCGGTTCTACCACTTAATGAGTGAGCTACACACTCATGGAGTTACCACGTCTATGGAAGACAAAGTTTCAAACTTTGCATATGGGTTGCCAGAGAAGTGGGTTTCCTTTGTCTCCAACCTCAGACAGAATGATATGCTAGCAAAGTTAGACATCAATGAATTCATTCTGAAGCTGAGAGTGGAGGAGTTGAGGAGGAAGTACAATGCCCAAAAGTCTTCATATGATCAGATTCCGACACTGTACAACTCAACTCCACAAGTCAAAACGTTTGGAGCTCCACTTCAGACGGCATTTGTGTCGAGCTCAGTTGGTTCATCTTAAGACACTTCTTTAGGATCTGACACGTCAGGGTCGTCTAGTACCCAATACATAGCACTTGAAGCCAAAGAGGGAATCTTTCTAGGATACAACATACCGAATAAGAGAGTTTACAACAACTCAACGGGTCAAGTAGATGTGTGGTGTAACGTGGACGTTCAGAGATACACCACCCCGCCTGTTGGGAAAGGACCCGCATTTTTTTTCAATTATGATGGATTCTTTAAGTCCTTCAACATACCTCTCCCTTCGTCTAACGATGAGTTAGCAACGAAGATGATGTATGATGTCTTGAACACACCATCACGAGACTTAACATCATCTGGTTCACAAGGGGAATCGACTAACCATTCATAGGAAGCACTTGAAGTTAGTGACTCTTCCTCTGACGATGAAGTCATGCAGGATAACCAAAACAATCAGGAGGAACAGGTTCCTGTTACTGCAAGTCCACAAGCATCTGACATTGATGCCTCTAAGTCTTTGGAACCTCACACTCCTTCTGCCTCAGATACAGAACCAAACATTCATAATCTTGATTCTGAGGTAGTTGTTCCCACCACTCCTGGATCACGCCTAAATGTCTATCATCCACTGGACAATGTCATTGGGGATGTCAGATTAGGAGTTCAGACTATAAATCAGCTATATTCAGCTGATTATGCCTCGGTAATAGAAAAAGGATACCTTCACGATGGTGCATATCATTGTTTTGTGTCTCAGTTTGAGCCAAAATACGTCAGTGAAGCCCTAAATGATAAGGCATGGGTAAGTGCCATGCAAGAAGAACTTCTTCAGTTCCAAAAGTTAGGTGTATGGACACTGGAGGATAGACCTAAAGGTGCTAAAGTTATTGGTACCAAATGGATCTTGAAATGTAAGAAAGATGACCAATGAGTCATCATCAGGAACAAGGCTTGACTTGTAGTTCAAGGATTTCGACAAGTCGAGGGAATTGATTAGAATGAAGTATTTGCACCTATGGAGAGAATGGAAACCATCCGTATCTTCCTAGGATATGCCTCTTACATGAAGATTAAAGTCTATCAATTAGATGAAAAGAGTGCATTTCATCATGGTGAAATCCGGGAAACAGTGTATCTATGTCAACCCGAAGGATTTGAGGATTCATATCATTGGGACAGAGTATACAAACTGGATAAGGCTCTCTACGGGCTTCATCAAGCCCCGAGAGCAAGGTATGAAAAACTCTCAACTCAACTTGTGAAACATGGATTTCGTAGAGGTGTAATTGACTGTACATTGTTCATCAAAGAAAAGGATGGTGATCTGCTGCTTGTTCAGATTTATGTTGATGACATAATCTTCGGTTCCAAACCTCAGCAGGTTGTCAATTCTTTGGGAGAAGATTAGTCACGTGGTAGTGTAAGAAGCAGATATCAGTTGCGTTGTCAACGTGTGAAGCTGAATAAGTCGTAGCAGCAAGCTGCTGTTCTCAAATCATCTGGATTCAACAACAAATGCGGGACTACGGTTTGAAATTTTCTAACACCCCCATATTTGTTGATAATTCTGCTGCAATAGCCGTTACTAAAAATCCTGTCCAACATCCTAAGACCAAACACATCGGCATAAAATATCACTTTATACGTGTTTGTTTTGAAAAGAATCTTATCGATGTTATTAAAATAAATACGGATTTTCAACGCGCTGACCTCTATACAAAATCTTTTGATAAATCACGTTTTCTATATTTGTTAGAGGTCAACGGCGTTAAAAAGAAAAGTGATGTAATTCTAGAAGATGAACATGTTTAGTCCGATGAATTAAATCCATTTTTCTTTTATTTTCTTTTATTTCTTTTACTTTAGTTTATTTTAATTAATTAAATTTATTGATGTTATTTCTTCGCCTATGAAAATCCTAAAAACGCAAATCGTTTACGGTTTTAGAATTTTACGGGGAGAATAGGTTAAGTTAGTATAAGTTAGTAATAAAAAATGAGGAAGGAGGACAGGCCAGCTGATAGAAATGAGATCAGAACTATAAAACCGATTCAATGACTATGCAAAATGATAGTACACAAGAACAAAGAATTTGAGATTTTAAAAGATTAAATTGAATTAGATGCAACATTCAAAGTATAAGTCTGAGAAATCTGGGCAATATAAAAGGAAAAATGATAGTAAAACTAGCTGCTACTAAGGTGGCACGGAGAAAGTAAAACTAGAGGTTGCTAGACCATTAGATGATGTATTAGTAGATTCAATACAATAGATAAGTAAACCTTGTTGGTGATCTCAAGGTCAAACTAAGTTGTTCAACAAGCTGTGGGTTATCATCTTATCCCTGGTTAACACAATCAACAGAGTTCCAATAAGGGGTGACGAGCAAAATAAACGCCACAAATGTGTGCAGATGACCAAAATATGAGCAAATCACATGATGAAAAATGCAAAAATCAATCAAACTAATAACCTATGTTGTTGGTGCGATCTGTGATAAAAGAATAAAACTGCTCAAACAAGAAGATAGGTTATGTGCCTCTCTACTGTGCGGTGGCACTGACCTGAGGATAAGCATAACCTATATATTCTAGAATTCATTGTTGTTTGCCGCCTCTCTGCTATGCGGTGGCACTGACCTGAGGCTTGGCTTCTCCTTGAAAGCTTTAAGAATAGTCTCTTCTTGTCAAAATACCTGTAAACCGCTCAAAAATCTCCTGAGGAATGTTGATTACCATATAAGCGTGGGATCCACAAATTCTTGTTGAAATAATTAACCTAATGTAGCACCAATCTGTGTCAAAAGTCTGTGTATGGATTTGAGTGGACAAGTATACTGACAATCATCGTGGCTGCAAGTCTTGAAAGTCCAAATCAATGTGTGCGTCTTATAGGACTAGTATGATTTCCTAAACTTGCAAATGACTCTCGACGAAAACAAGAATCTAGCATCAAATGATTTTGGAAACACGTCCTGAATGAATTGATTACCTGTATCCATAATGAATCTTTCCACTTATAATCAACAAAATAACTTGAAGCTGCCTGTTCAAGAATTAAATCTGTTAGATTTCTATCTTAGGATTTTCACCCCACCCAAAATCACAAAAACACTTTAGTTTTGTTGTTTAATTTTGCTTGTTTAAATTTTTAAGTCAATTTAGCTTTTAACATTGGACTATGTCTTGGAATTCAATCTAGGATTTAATCACCCAAAAGGGTCACGTCTGAGGTGACAAAACGGGTGTTCAAATGGTAAATGGGTCACATCTGAGGTGACAAAATGTGTCGTGTTTAAAAGGATCACGACTGAGGTGATCAAAGTTTTCACAGTTAAAAGGAACATATCTGAGATGATCGAATGCTCAAAATGTTTAATCAATAGCTAATTGGGGTTAAATGTCAAATGGTCATAAAGTCAAAAACTATGAGTATGATCCATTCGCACGACTGGACCATGAGTATCGACCAATCGTACGATTGGACCATACTTATGCCCTAGAAAACCGAATGGAGCATGAGTATGAACTATTCACATGAATGGCTTACAAGATTGAGCCAGTCTCCCGAATGGAGATGTCAGAATGAGTTAGTCGCCCGATTGAAACCCAATCGGCCGACTGAATGTGATCGACTGAACCAATCGCACGACTGAGATCCAATAGCCCGAATGAAAAGAGTGAATGGGTCCAGTCGCCCGATTGAAACCAGATTCAATATAAATAGGGCTATAGTCGATCGCATACACTCATCACTCCTCATTCGCCCTAAAATCGCACAGCATACCGTTACTCTACCAAATTTTCGTCTGATATAATTTGACTTCATATTTCGATATTATGATGATTTCTAGTGTTTGCACAGGTACAATGCGGTGCTATCTAACCAAATCTTAGTCGATTTGACCCATAAATTACGAAATTCGGCCCTAACAAGAACCGAGGCATAAGTTGGACAAATAACCTTATAAAACTAAGTAAACTGTTGAAATCAAGGTAATTAGATGCTAAGTAGGGTTATTAAGAGTCTAATGAGCCAAACCACAATGTCTAATGTTAAGATTTGGTCAAAATTCGAATCTCAATCGAACTAATAGTAGGTCATGCGACTGGACACCGGATGAACTACAATCGCACGAATGAGATGGACGAATGACTCAGTTGGCCGAATGAATAATGCGAATGAGCTCAGACGGCCGACTGAACCAATCTCAGGCTCAGTCACCCGATTGAACTCAGTCGCATGATAAGTCACCTGACTGTATTCAGTCCTATATGAGGTCAAACGACTGAACTCAGTCGTATGGTTCAATCGCATGATTGAACCAGACTGATCTCAAATAGGTTAATTATAAATGGTTTCTGTTGTGTGATTCTCACTTGTATGCTTCTTGTGTTTCAGATTGATGGCTGATCGGTGGACCATAAACACCAAGCATAATATTTGTGCTCATCTGGATGCCACAACTCGGAAAGTTGTCGAGTTTGTTGGCATCATAGCTTTCCTGAAGAAATCACGGATCCACAGAGCCATATCTACACCATGCACTCCCTATAGGTCTATACAGCAGGCCTTCTGGGAGGGTGCATCAATTGATCGAACTCGTGAGCCCTACAGCATCAGGAGTACTTTATTTGGGCAGGATATAAAGATGTCAGCTGTAGACTTCGACGAGTACTAGATCTGGGTGATGATGCTGATCACCCAACCAGGCTACACCCTCTGACTGTGAGGGGATGCTTCCTCAGGATGAAGTACTCTGGGGACATCAATGCAGGTGTGCTAAACAAAAGCAACCTGTGTCCCCAGTTTAAGTACTTTTCAGACGTGATACTGAAGTGCATAGCGTCGAGGAGGGGTGGATTTGATGACCTATCAGACTAGATCCAGAATGCGTACGTGGCACTGGTGCTTAACCACCCCTTCAGCTTCTCCAGCATGATCTTGGCATACCTGATAGAGAATCTTGAGGGCCAAAGGCAAGGAGGGCTTCTGTATGTACCCAAGATTCTTACAGATGATTATCGATGAGAAGCTGCCTGCCTTGCCCAAAGAGAGCCATGATGCAGTATCACTTGAGGTGATGGATGACACTTCACTGTGTCGCATGAAGGTCTACAGGGGAAAGCAAATCAAGCCCCCTATGAGGAGACTGTTCGGGCACCTGGCCCGGTTGGAGTACGTGGCACCGACAATGCATAAGTGGCGCCATGAGGAGAGTGATTCAGATGTGGAACAGATTGCTCTCCCATCTGATGACTCCGATGATGATGACGGTGATGCCAGTGGAGACTCTAGGCCCGCTACTTCTAGGGCTAGCACTGCACATGTTATACCTCCACCACCCACTCATGGAGAAGCCACCACCGCTAGTTTCCATTAGGATTTTTGCCCTTTTCATGAGGAGGAGGAGAGTGACGAGGAGCCTCTGACCAGGACTGTAGGGCAGCAGGGTGGTTGCCACAAAGAGAGGTTTAAGGGCGGTTGGTGGACGCCAAGGGGAGTCTGGGGATGCTGCTGCTGCTAATTCATATCCCTCATATACCCTAGACCCGCCCTGTAGCCAAGGGGGAGCCACAATGCCTATAGGCACAAGGAAGAAGAGAATGGCTCACCCCCTATAGCAATAAGGGGAAGAGACTGAAGTTCACCTTGACCTCAACTACCACCATAGCCATTGCCACAACCACTACTTCCACCACTACCACCACCACTGCTACCATTCCACCTACAACCACTACTACCACCTCACACACCACTACCACACCCACTCCACCAATTACCCACATCACATCCACCACCACTATAACTCACCCATCACCACCCACACATATAACACCTCCCATATTCACCACTGCCACCACCACCACCACTAGCCACCGGGCAGGACCATCATATCACCTATCTTTCCCTTCTAGATCATCTCTACCTCCGAGTGGGGTAGAGGAACAGCTTTCAGCACTAAACCGTATGGTGCTGAAGTTGTTAGCCGCCGATGACGAGAAGACTGCACAACTCAGACAGTTAGTGCAACTTACTACTACACAATCACTGCAGATTTCTTAGCAAGCATATCAGATTAAGGAGCAGGCTCAGCAAATGGCTGCTTAGAGTCAAGAGATTACCCAACTCAATGAGTAGAACATGTTATCTACTAAGAAGATTGAGGAGTTGGAGGATGCCAAGAGGACCATCCTGCTCAAACTTATGGGCACAAAGGATGAGCCTATTAAGATCAGAGAGGGAGATGGTGATGATGATGATGATGATAGTGATGATGATGATGATGAAGGTGATGATACAGAGGGAGGTGATGACGTGGATGGAGGTGATGATGAAGGAGAAGGAGATCCATCTGCTTCGGGTGCCCAAGAAGCTATTGAGAGGCGGACCAAAAGGAATCAAGATCAGGGTGCCTCGACATCAGCCCCAACAGAAGAGGACCACATGATTCAGGACAAATGTAATGCATAGATGTTTATGTAATTTAAATCATGTGTACTTGAATATTGTATTAAACTTATGTGCGTGAATGTTTATGTATATATTTAATGTTTACTGTCTTGATTATTTATTGATGAATGATGTATTATATGTTTTAAATCAAGCAGATCCAAACTTTCAAAGAGATGAATACGATGTTGCTCCCCTGCAGCAGATCAAGACTCGGTTCACTATGATTCTTGATCTGCTAGGGATAGTCAGGAGGTCAGTGAGCTATGTTCCCAAAGAAAGAGAAATCATCTATAACCTCACAGATGAGCAACTAGCAGAAAAGTTCCGGTTGAATCCAGATGAACTAGCCAAAGATGCCCCTACCGTTGATGTTGCTAGTGATGACGAGTTCCATAATGTTGACGAGATAGAGATTAAAGACGTCACAACATAGCACTATCCTGAATATACTGATTGAGAGGGAAATGTGGTTCTTGATTTTGGTGATACACTCGACAGTGGTTTGTATACTAAATTGGATACGATGGAGAGGGAGACCGAGAAATCAGAAAGCCAAGCCCAAGCCTCAAATGTCGACGTTGAGATGAAAAAGGCTGAGTAGACGACTTGTTTTGAAGAGATCTGTGCCCAATGCACAGCGCCGAAACCGAGTGCCTACACCAAGCCCTACAGAGTCAAGAAGCATCTAAAGGTGTCTGGCAAGAATATAGCATGGGCTTACTTGGAGGATCTAAATGTATATGCTGTGAAGCGGGAGAAGGGATTTGAGTACTTCAGATTTCCACATGATCTGAAGACTCTCCCTGGTTTTGAGCTCAACCAATTGGCACGCCTGAACCTGCTGTATGCTGATCCTAGGAAGATGTCTGGCTGGTTTGAAGCTGCGTTGAATAGAGAATACCACACACGATGGGTTAACATCAAGCCTCAACAACCTATGAGGTACATTCGGAGGTCAGAGGTGGACCCAAGGACTAGGAAACCCAAAGTGGTGTTAAAGTGGAGTCCTCCTCATACTATGTCAAAGATCCCCAATGTGACCTAATGTGGCTAACCAACCTGTCAGCTAATGATGTGGCGAACAAGAGAAGCGGTCATAGTATACAGGTGGCCATTATTCTATGATCCGCAGGATATCGTACATGACCTCCAATTTCAGAATGTGATAAGACTCTGCTTTGCTTTTAAGATACACGCTGGAGTCATAGTTGAGGAGAGGCATAAGAAGTTTGACGAGCTAATGAAGGATGCTAGACAATGATAGAAACTAGGTCCAAGGGGGAGTTTGTAGATGCACATGTATCAAGTTTACGATCTTAATGTAATATGTCTGTCATGTCCTTAATTTAAATGAAATATATGATTTGAATGAAACAAATTATATGATGAATGATCTTAATGTCGAATGTTTCAGTGTATGAATGTGTATTGTTTATTAACACATACTGAACTAATTATATAGGTTTGTGGTTGTTTGAATAAATCTTAGTAAAGTACTGATTAAGAAACATATTCAACCTTAGTTGTGTGAAGTTCTCATGCGAATGGCCCATGCTAATGGACCATACGCATGAACAACTTCATGCTAATGAACCAATCGCACGACTGAACTAGGAGACTGGATCAGTCGTACGATTGTAACATGAGATTGACTCAATCGCACGACTGAACACTCAGTCATGCGAATGGATCAACCGCATGACTCAATCGCATGACTGAACCATGCTAATGGTTCAGTCGCACGAATGAGAAACCCTAACCTATAAATACCACTTAAATCATGGAAAAAGGGAACATTTCGAATACCTACATACTAAATCGTACCCTAGCCGTCTAGAGACTTCTAAGAACCTGTTCCAAGTTCATAGATCGCACTAGATCGATTACCAATTGTTCTTAACGTTTAGATTCAATCTACAATTGATTCTACATGCGTTCTCACTGATTGGATAGCCAATAAAATAGGATTCCACATTATTTAAGTTGGTATACACGTTAATCAGTTAGTACTTCGTCCCATACACGATCCTAACAGTTACAAGTACTTGAGATACATATACTACATCCTATAGCCAACCATACTTTGAAGTCCAGCTGGATACAACTGACTAGACAACAAACAAAATCAAATGTAGAGTCAAATGACAGATTGCCTTTTGACTAGTGACTATGACATGTCAAAGCTCACATCCTAATATATTACAAAAAGGATAAAGTATATAAAGTAGAAAGTTACAGACTCAAGACCTTAATGTACAGCTACCAAAAGCATGGACCTTTTTACCAACTTATGTGAGTTGGTGACTTTACATAATTGTAGCGGAAAGGGGTACAACTTTATGTAAAAGGTATATCAGATAAAGCATGTGTTCAAAAGTCTTTGGAAGAAATCAGTCTTCAAGTGTTGGCTTTGGAAGACTTTGTCTTTGAAGCTTCGAAAGATTTCATCTTTGGCTTCGAAAGATTTCACACTTAGTGTATTTTCTGATGCTGGTGTGAAACTTCCGAAGCATTCTACTTCAGTAAACTTGTGCATGCATGCAGGAGAGACTTTGGGTGTTTGGGTTGCATCAGCTTTAACAAGTAATCCTTACAAACTCTCCCTAGGCTGATGCTACCAAAACACTTAAAGACTTTAGATATCAACAGTCCTCATTAGGATAATGAACATCCTTTTCTTCATGAGATTATTAGGATCACTCAGACTCTCAAAGTGTCTTATCATGTCAAAGAGATCACGCAGAGGCAGATTGAACATATCCTGTCATGTGTAGACATTTTCAATACCTTGATCTCTCATGACATGCCATCTTTCTAGATTTCTAGTGTATGTCCAGGACAAGATGGGTCTTCTTGATGCTAGAGGAGCTACTTGAATTGGAGTTGCTGGAGCATCCTCTATTTGCACATTCTCTAGATGTTCCGACTCATCCTGAGGTTTGGAGATCGATGCTTCTTTCTTTTTCTTCATTGGCTTTAGTTTAAAAGACATCCTTTTTCTCCTCTTTAAACCTTTTAACTGAGAAGACTGGCCTGCAGCACCTGTTTGATCTTCTTTGTCTTTCTCAGTTAGGTTTTCCTCTCTCATAGGGTCAGATTAAGAGGGGACAAAACCCTGTTATGGATCAGAAGTGGAAGCTTGCTGAGGCTCAACAGGAGATTCAAGTTGTGTTATCACAAATGGTTCAACCTTAATCTCAACTTCCAGAGGGACCTGACTTGGTGGGGAGTGTAAGACAACAAGTTCACCTCTTTGAATCTTCTGCTTGATCACTCTAATGTGCTCATCCATGGTGGACAGAGACATAGGACCAAGTCTCCTTCTGGAGAATCCATACAACTTCAAGAAGGTCATCATCCTCTGGGTATTAGTAGACTTCTTCATACTTTTCTGGACGATGACTCTTGACTTTGCAGCCTCTTCCCTTAACATCCTTTTGGTGGTGTTTCTTTCTTTGACTATCTCAAGTTCAAGTTGTTTGAGGTACTCAAGCTCAATGTAGTCAAAGGGTAAAGGAACAAGTGCACCAACCTGATAGAGGCATGTGGCACTCAGGTAGTTAATCATGTTGATCCTATCCTTTTCTTTATCTACCTGAGGTTCTTGTGGAACCACATCCTCTTGTACAGGAAGTTCTTGAACTGGGGAGAGAGTAGGCACATGCTTGTACAATATTTTCTTTTTTCTTTTTCCTTTGATTTGAAGAAGTAGCTTTTCATCTTCTACCTCCTTTCTTTCCTTTGAGAATTCGATGACAGCTAGTTCATTTAATTAATCTAAGGGGAGGGAGATGATATTATCAATGTCATAGTTCATGGTCTGCAAGTAGTTGATCCTGACTGCCCTCAACTCATCATTTTGAGTGTTTAGCCTGGGGGCAGCCCTAATAGCAGATTCCATGGATCTTGTAGACCTAGTAGAGGAACTTTCTCCCCTTAGCTTCCTTTCCTTCTCTCTCTCCTCCTCTTCAATCTCCTCAGAAGTCATTTTCTTTTCCGTTTGTCACTCATAGACCTTTATGAATTAGGGTGGAGAGAGCTTTGGCCTTTATTGCATGGTGTAGCTTCTAAGCTCTGGCCAGAGAGGGGTTGAGATGCACCTTCACCAGCAGGTGTCTCATAAAGGTAATGAAGCTCTACAACAGTTGATGGTGAGACAGGGCTCTCAAGTTCTACCACTAGGCCTTCAATAAAGGTTTCCCCTATGAAGCTAATCTTAGGGTCTGCCTCAATATTTAGTTGACCAATGATATTGCCTGATTGCCTTAGTCTCCTTCTGAAGCTGAACTCTGCAGTGATTCTGTCTTGAATTCTTTGAGCCAGCTTGTCTTGATTGGCTTTGGTTGACAAGTGGCATGCTGACAAGGTCAATACTTTCATAGAAGTTCAAGGTCTTAAAATTGAAGACTTCTTGCTGCCCTTGAACTCTTTGAATAATAAGGGCTCTTTTGTTTTCATAACACATCTGCCTAATAATGTGATTTGATGTTTGTGGAGATAACATTGCTCTTGGTATTCCTTCCTAAAAATCTAAATGTAGGAGTCTATGGAGTCCATATCAATGTGAACTTGAGGAAGTTATTGAGTATGCATAATTGTAAGTGAGGATGGTGAGTCCTCAATGTCCATACTCCCTAAAAAACTCCCAGGTTATGGGACTGTAATGACTTTCTCCCCATTTTTGGTAGCATCACCCTCATGCATAGGTGAGCTAGGAGTTAGGTCAATCACACTCATAAGTTCTTGTGATCCTGGTTGAGCTCTTCTTAAAGGTCTCCTAGCTAGTTGTTCCTTGAGATAAGAAATCTCAAGTTGCTGATCATTGACCTTGTTTTGCAAGGTAGTCAC
>BJCM01214193.1:0-20000 GCA_018326385.1 Flaveria bidentis | reverse complement strand
GAAGGAGGTGGAGGGAGTGATGATATAGGAAGGTACAAATTGTCATAGATTTTCTCATAATGAAGTGGGCGTCGTGGACTGAGGACTGAACGACGAAACGACGGCGTTATGGAAACTTTCTCAAATCGGGCAAAGTCAGCCCATGAAACTAGGAACATGTTTAAGGAGGCGCCATCAGTTATGCGATGATCGAAAGCACATGATACTATTATTGCCCCACAATTGAGTTCTGTCACCTGTTTCATTTCAAAGTTACGCCATTACCATATCACGTTAAAATAAATATAATATCATGTATAGAAATTAATGACACCTTATAAAAAAAACTTAAAGTTTTATGTATATCATTTCTTTATAGGTGAGACCTGAGTTTGCAACAACGAATTTTTATTTTAGTAATAGAAGAATCATTGCCTTAACAATATGTCGGCCACATCTTTGTAATTGTCATAAGTTATGATTTATATATGTTTTTCCCTTTGTAATTGTCATTGTTATAAGTAATTGATATAATATGATTCTTATTGTTTTATTGCTTTAGAAAACATTTTGTATTCTAAACTACATAAACTCTCACAATTAATTAGAAAAAGAGATTGATGAAAGAATAATATTGTTAAAAAAATGCCATCATATTTTATCTACTCCCTTAAATAAAACCAAACAGAATCCTCGTTAACCAACTTAAAATAACTAACTTTATTGTCATGGTGTCAAAATAAATCACCTGCCAACTTGGGACAACGTGGTGTCCAAGTCATGATGTTCAACAACTTGACATTTACTTTAAACATAAATACTATAAGTAACATATAAATACATAAATATAATGTGTTTAAGTCCCTCGCGTTGCAACGGGTGGCATAGATTCTTACTAACTATCACTAATGACACATTACCGTCAGTGACCACTAACATCAAAAAACTCGTAATAAAAAAACAAAAATAAAAAAATAAAACCGAACAAAAAAGTAGACATAAAAAGGTTAAAGCACACATACGAAATGTAAAGCATCTAAAACAATAAGTAACTCAATCAAGGACCAGCACATTGTGACGGGACCATTAAACGGGAAAAGAATAAGCGTAAAAACGTTAAACCAGATATACATGTTGCGGCGTGTTACTTTGCAAAATTTAGGCGGAAACATAAAATGAAACGTTTTTAAAATATGAAAAGCAAAGGTGACCAAAATTTAAAGAAAAAAATATAAAAGTATTAGGTTAAAATAAAAATTTAAAGATTAAAAAAAAATAAAAGATAGATACAACCCACTAAACACATTGTATAACACTTGAAGCATAACAAACTTGATAATTAGTATATATAATAATGGTAATTTTATATATATTATAAATTAATATGTTAGATTGACTAAATACTTAAGAATTAGTTGAACAGATGCGAATTTAAAGTACAACTTTAAAGGCTAATATACAATCATAATGCATAAAAGAAGTTGATAATTAGTACTATACTATAATTATGTCCTTGAGTTGTAGTGGGGACATAAAACTATGACAAATAGCATAAATGTCACATCACACTAACCTTGAAGTTGGGTTGTGTTAATACGGAAAAAATTAGACCGAAACATAAAACATAGAAAAGTTTAACTAAGTCAATTTAGGATGCGCCTGCTGCAATGAATCTGTCAAACGGGTAAAAATACACGTAAAAAAATTGAACCACACATGCACATTGCGCCGTATTAAGTCACAAAGTTTAGAATGAAACATAAAAATGTTGAACCACACATGTATGTTGTCATGTTAACTTGCAAAACATAGAATGAAACGTAAAATCGAAACTTAAGAAAGATAAAAAGTTTTGGATTAAAGTTGTGAGGTTACATTGCAAAAGGGAAAGTATAAGATTAAAAGTAGAAAATTGTTTCTAACAACACTCTATTAACTGTTAACTGAGACGAGTGACTTACAACAACAACGTTGAACCATAAAAAATGTTGAAACATTCATGAACATGAGGACGTTAATTTGTCACATGTTACGGTTAGGCCTTGATAATATTGAAAAATATTATGTGATGTTTATATGACAAACTGAAAAACAGAGAATTTTATACAATTCACTCTCCTTATGAATTATGGTAACTACTATTAGAATTCTTCCATGGTATATCAAAGGAAAAATGTAAAAAGAAAACAACAAATGCTTAGAAATATTTAATTGCACAAAATGATAAAAAGTAAATAAAAACAAAAAATCATAACAAAAGTAAAAGTGAAAAAATGCAAGTCAAATTGAATGAAATATGCGAATAAGAAATATCTAGGTCTTACCTCGAACTAATCTATTTGTCGGTTGATATATCAAACACATACAACATTGTGTTGTTTATAATATTTTTGTTTTAATAATGAAGTCGCATTATCCAAAGAACCATAGTATAAGATTTCTTAGTTTCGTCAAGATTTGATTTTTCTTAAACAAACCGTTATTATGTTTTATCCCTATACTTTGTTAGTAACTTTCTTGATTAAATATACACTTAAAAAGATAAAATTGATATTAATTACAATTAATTAGGCAGATACTTCCTTTGAAAAACCATATTTTCAAATTCAATCTTTAAGTATTTTCTGTTATAAATTTTTTACATGCATTAAGTATACTATTTTATAGTACTTTTTTCTATACGTAATATAAAGGTTAGCTACTTTTGTCAATATGGTGTAAAATGATCATTATTCTTTTTTCCCTGAAAATAATATGAAAAATATTTAAAATGAATTAAAATATAATTTAATATTAAACTTACTATATATGTTTTATAACAATAAAATTATTTTTTTGAACGGCAAACGAATAATTATTAAGCCCGGTTACCCGGGTAAACTCATTGTCGAAAGGCCACGCACGCCACGAACACAGACAGCGCTGGTAACCCGACTCGCCCACCATTGGAAACCCACCACCCAAATGTCCACTGTAGTAAAACCATTGGTCCACTTGTAACATATTGTACCTAGTGAGATTTCAACTTATGATCTTCACTTTGAAAAATCATGAGATGCCCACTACTAAACCACTTGATCTAAAACTCATTTTCACAACAATAAAACCCTAAACCTATTATTCTCCAGTCTCCTCTTCTCTTCTCATCTCACATCCCACCACCACCACTACCAACATCACCCACCATCCACCACCAACACCCCCACCAAACACCATTTTTTGACATTGTCACTGATCCACCACCATCTTCTCAAGTGTGGGGTTTTATTTTTTTTAATTTTTTCAATACTTTTTATTTATAGTTAACCAAAAGCTATTTGTGTTGTCTGCCCTAATGCATTGTAACAACACATGTTCATTGATGGCACCATATTTGCATGCTAAACTACCTGAGTTTCGACTAACCTTTGTCTATACCAACATCATCTTCTTCATCTTTCAAATCAAAGTCAAGTTGTGTATATAAGTTCTTGAGTCACACTAACAAGAAAATTGTTGCCATTTACACACAAACCAGAGGTTTTCTTGTAAAGCCCATGGTTATTAAGCAGTATCAATAAAATATAGTTTTATATTTTGTTATTTATTTTTGTTTTCCTACAACTCTTTATAAAATATGTTTCTTTATAAATTCTTCACTTTGCAATGTATTTATTATTATTAACGTTTCAAAATGCTATTTTTAATCTTTTTGATAAAAGCAGAGGCAAAACAATTTCATATAATCGTCACTGCCATATAATAACGTATAAAACTTAATGTGAGTCTATAAAGAATTACTTATAATTCTTCTAAATTGGCCACACAAGTTTTTTGTTGTTTTACCACATGATTTTTTTTGTAAATTTGAATAATAAATAGATAATATTTGGTTCTCTTATGTTAAAACTACATAGAAAATATTTAGTTATTTTATCATAAATATTATGCATGTATGTTAATTATATAATTATAGATTATATTAAATAAAACTCATTTAATGTAAAGCGGTTGAGTTGGCCTAGTTAAATCACTTGTATTTAAAGTTGAGGTTGTAGTTTGAGTCTTGCAATTGTCTTTTCTTGGGGTTTTTTTCACTTATTTTTTTAATCTGTTTTTAAATTGCTTTCTATGAGCTTTTTTATAAAAACTTGTATGTATTAATTAAGATCGCGCTTATACTACATATTACTAGTTTAGTAAAGTAATTAAGTTTCGATCATGTGACTTAAACCGTATAAATAGTAATATGATTAGTCGAGATGGAGTAGTTAATTAATTAAGTTTTACCTGAACTGAAAGCACACCACGACGTATCTTAGGGACCAACTTTCCTTTGACGGTTTGATCGGGGTGGTGAAAATCTATACTTTTGAGGTCAACGTCAGCATGAGCATGTATAAACTCCACCCCATTGTTGTTGCACCACACTTCTGGCTCCCCTTGACTGTTGGGTACTATCTCCCCCGCAAGCGGGTAAAATGCAGATAACGCCCCACGCAAAGAACTCTTGATGGTCTTCACAGCAGTTTTTGGTTCCTTGTTTTTGTAGCAAAAGAAAACTCCACCATCAAGCGGTGGCAAGAGTAGGTCCAGGTTGGACTGGGGGAGCCAGTATTCGATCTTCGAGGCATGAGCTGCGCGAATCACATCTCTATCTTTTACCGTCACTTGGTAGTCCCCTAATTCATGGTCCGGGAGTTGTAATTTGTGTAAGGTAGAGAAACGAGCATTGTGTTGATTATTATGTGGTCGATGTCCGTATATAGTGATAGAACCAAATCCCTGGGGATATAGGTAAGGTTTGCCCTTAACCCATCCTTTCCAAGACCTTGCCCATAGCTTTGAGATAACGTGTGATTTACTTGGTATGTTGGTTTGTTTGTTTATGCTAACGTTGACATAACCAACTGTAGTACTATCACACGTTACTCTAGTTGGATGCTGTGGCGCTGGTTGTTGCGGGTGGTGTAGTAGACCTAGGTGTTCTAATGTTACGGAACCAGATATTTTATTTGAGATTGGGAGGCCTTTGGATCTCCTAAACTTAACAAGATGATAAAACTTGCTCATGTTATATATTGAGAGAGGGTATTATATATATTAGTATATATATGGCTTGAGATCAAAAGTGAGTACTTGTTCAAAATCCAGGGTTGATTTATAGATGCGTAGGGAATTGAAGCCTACTATAATTAAACATGTTAATTGGCATTTTTAAGAGAAAACACATGACCAAAAAGTCAGACTCGGTGATAACATGCAAGAATTATGGCACCTTACAAGGGTTATAATAATGTCATATGATATGATTACAAGATTGCTAGGGTTAATTCATTGTATAAAAATGAATGAGTGTTGTCTACGCGCGTAGTAATATAAATATATTGTTATAGTAAATATTAAGTATTAATATATCCATTTTCGATAACATTATAAGCACCTGGACTCAAATCACAAGTTGGTCCGTGATCTCGATGACAAAACAATAGAACTGTATGCAAAACGAATGTTTAGAGAAAGTTTGTGAACTGTTCGGCAGAAAATTCATTTATATTCGTTTTATTTGATAAATAATTAAACAAACAAGAGACGTTTGTTCTTTTAGTTAAACTAAGAAACATTAATAGAGGCAATATATGTCTGCGTTTATATGGGTAAACATTCGATCAATAATATGTTTGCTAATGTTCGATCAATAATATTTTTTTAATAGAGGATCACCAACAAAAAAATCGTATTCATTAAATGTTTGTAAAACTTATCAACATATTCATTTTTTAATTAATAAACATAAAGAAAACCTTGCTCGTGTTCTTACGATTCCTTTGCAATCCCGGCCGCCTTGCTTATTTATTGACTGTCTTTATAGCATGATCCACATGCAACCAAAACTACATCACCGATCATCAAATATTTTTTTATTTGAAGTTTAGAAATTATCTTTACGTGTTACAATACTTATATAATTCTTTATTTGTTCACACTCATTTTTCAACCCCTATCACCTCAAACTTATGGTTCCAGTTAAACTTCTAAATTATTAGTTTTACCAAGTTTGAGTAGTTAGTGAAACCTTATATATTTTTATTTCTTTACCAACCTAATCTTTAGCTCAAGATTGACCAGTCTATTTAATGAATATAAAAACTAGATTTTCAAATGTCACGGTTAAACATACCCATTAAATTATATATAAAAACCCCAAATTAAGGATAGTTGCGAAAAAAGTCACAAACTGAATATTCGTGTTCATATGGAAATAGTGATACCAGGTGAACATCACTTACGAATAAAAGCTAAAATGTTTATTAATACATGTTTATGGTTGATTGTTTAATTAGAGAAACATTTTAAGTCAATGCTTCACCAGTAAGACTTTTTGGCATAATAAGATAGGATGCCTAGCAAAATAAATTGTAACATCTTTTACAAATCATCTGTTTTCTAGTCTCATGATTTCATCCTCTAAACACGTAATCTTAGAACCAGATATATTATATTATTATTTAACATAGCTAGATGAAAAGAATGTTCTAGAGGTGGATCATGTAAACTATGTTAAAATGAGTGGTCGCAAGAATATGTGAGTCTTTCGGACATGAGATAATAAAGCTAATGAAAAATCAAAAAGATAATTTGTACAGTCAAATGTTTGGAGCAACTCGTGAAACAGATTACAATAATAAAAGAAAGACAAGAACAAGATAATCAATACGACGAACCTTGAGGTTCAAAGGAAAACCAGGATCCATCCAACTCTAAAAAGAATCTAACTAATAGCGGCGACATTTGTGATTGCAAAAGACCTAGATCATCGACACTAATACTATTAGTGGCGATCGATCTCGGGTATTAAGTTGTCGTAAACGGTTTGTTGCTAATGATCACTAATCACCGCTAATAACGTCATTGTACGTTAAAAAGGACCAATAGCGGTGACTTAAGACGCATCGAAAGAGATTCAACGTTTCGGATGACCGGCAATAGAAATTTCAGTCAAGTTTATTAGCGGCAACTCATGTCGCCGCTATTGTTCTTTGTTTATATATATATATGTGTGTGTGTGTGTGTGTGTATGTATGTATATATGTGTGTGTATATATACATATATATATACACACATATATATATACATACATATATATATAGGGAGTGATCCCTTGAAAACTATGTTATAAATAAAAAGCATAAAAATAGTGATTACATATATATAAGTAGGTGTTATAAAGTATACAACTAAGAGTGGCATATATGTAGGGTTATGCACATTTAAGTACATATTATCAAGTATAAACTAAGAGTAAGATACATGCAGCTCATACAAAATACGCATATGTAAGTCGTTTCATCAAAAATAAAAAAATATATAATAATCTGAAAAGATAAGGTTGAAGTTTACTTAAATTCATTTTAAACAATTAAAATGTAAAATAAATTATAAATCATGTGACTTCTCATAAACACAAATAGGCTACAAAGTACATAATGATACAATGTACCTAATCGTTAAGTATCTCAAATATATTCTTTAACCTAAACATAAACTACCAAAACCAAACATAAAATTGTGATTTGATACACTATTCGTCCCCCTCGTTACAATCATTTTTTTCTACAAGATTTTGTGCTTAATTCGAATCAATTAATTCTGAAAGTGTGTTAAAAATGTTGGGTCTTCAAACGAATTTCCAATTCAAGCCTACAAAATCTTAAATTATATGACTATTTCAACTTATTATGTTTTGACCCGTTTACACTCAAAGTAAAATGTTTTAAGTTTATCAAGGGTGTTCGCGAAATCATGACCCACTTAAACAAAAACCTAGATCATTTTCGTCTATTTTAATTAAATTTACCTAAACCCATAGTAACATCACTGAAAATGTGAGGTACTTTCTAAACTATCGTGTTGTGTGAGTAACCTGATTTAATGCAATTAACTGCTTAGTTTAATAGTTTAAACTAGGGTAAGATCTGTGTTGCTCGATGTAGCTAAATCACTGAGACAATGCATAGCATTCACAATTTGAAATTGTGAACTTAAGTAAACATATTATAATGATGTATAATTCAACATTACAATAGAATACTATAAACCAAACTGGACGTTAGTGACAAAAACTAAAAGTGCATCTACACAAGACAAAAACAAAACAAAGTGTTTAAGCATATTCACCCACTTTATTCATTTAAAGCCAAACTATAAGAAAGTCTTGTATATTTGTAATTAATGCTTAAATCAAAGTACACAACTCAAACATAAACCGAAGAAATATTAACGGCAAGTTGATCAACTACACATGCACACATACATATATGCACATATGAAACCAGAGAATTTATGTTATACGTTATAATTTAAATGAGAAAAACGATCTAAAGCCGAATGACACAGTGTAAAAACATTAACCTGAGGTCATCGTTTCCTTCTTTGACCCTATCTCGCGACCACCACCCCTTTGACCTACCTATGGTTGCCAACATGCACCCATCAATCCCTAATAATGATGTCTAAAGAAACATTATGAAATTGTATTATTTTATTTACTTTTATCTTCCCATGTCTAATCTAGCCTCGGTGTATTACATAACTAAAGCACCCATATAAGGAACTTGGGTTTTTGCATAAACAAACCACACCAAAACCAGCGCCATCTCTTATTTCCTTTGGTGCACAGCCGAAGCAAAGGAAAAAAGAAGGTGAAAGAGTCTTGGTTTGAAGCTTTAAGCTTTATACACGTGTACAGGACTCTGTTTCTAGGTATTAACCAGCAATCATACTTATTTTCATACGTTTATAACTATACTAAAGACTTCTTGAGTTCCTAAGATGGTTTCATTTCAAAGGAACATTAAGAACAAAAAACCACGAAACAAAATTGACACTTTGTTCGGTAGCCCGAAATAAGGCTTGGTGGCCTAAAAAGCAGGGCCTAAAACCCATTAGAAGGTTTGTTTTAAAACCATTACATTTTAGTTACCTCAACATAGAATACAAGGATACTACAATGAATTATAAATCCTATGAGGTCATGTTTCCAACAAGCATCATAATTAGTCAATCATAGCATAAAACTTAACAATATAAATTTTTATATAAAACGTCGCAACATAATACTTCAAAATATTCACCTCTTTACATCATTCAATATAAAAATAAGCAAATTTTCTTAGACATAATAGTCACTTGTTCTGAAATAAAACATTTAATTGTTCTTCATAAAATTAAAACATTATCAGATGGGGAGGAGCTATCTCACTAGATCTCAGTCCTTACTTATTTTGATAACAAACTTTTGAATGCAAGGATGATGATATAGTGCTTTTTAAGGTTTTTTTTTCAAGAACATATTTTTCTGCCTTGGCTTTATTCATCACAAGTTCAGCCTGACATTTACTCAACTTAGTTATGAGATCTTTAATCAATTGTAATGGTTTTCCCTAAGTCCTCTATCTTAAGTTTATAATCATTTTCAGCTCTTTTAAAGTCAGATTTTAAGATATTTAAGGACTCAAGATTAAATCTCATCTCTAAGTTATAGGACATGTATCTATTCATTTTAACAATACATTTAGGTCTATAGAGATATTCCAATACCTTTGCTTCATCATGGTCAACCATTAGTGCTTGGTTTGGAGATGCATTGTCCACCTGAAAGCTATAATCAAACCCTCCTTCTTCAACAGCAATTGCAACTTGTTGCTTTAGCTTTTTAAACTTGGTGGCTCTCTCAGTGTAGTTTGGTCAGGCTTGTGCATGGACACCATTTGTTCTTGGTGCCTTGCACTCTCTTGCAAAATGACCATTTGGTTACAATTGTAACATTTTATTTTGCTTTTGTCCAGCCAAACTTTACACTGGCTGCATTGCTGGGATACTTCATCCTTGTCCTCTTGTAGAACTTCTTGGCTCTATGAGTGAGGAGAGCTATTTCCTGAACTATCTCAATGTATTCCAGGTCATCTTAATGGATTCAGTCTAGATCTTTAAGATTTTAAAAGAAAGTTGCTTGTGCTTTCATTAGAAGACATAATGGCTTGTGAAGAGCTTGTCTCTTGGAATGGGCTTCCTTGAGTTTAGCTTTCACTTGGTGTCTCCAGGAAGGTGATAAAAGGACCCTTTTGTGAGTTGTTAGGGTAGCATATAAGATGATGTTGTGGTTCTATACTATCCCTTTCAATAACATGGAGGGCTAAACTCAGTTAATTTCTAGAGTCTCCAGATTGTTAGGCCTGTGTACGTACGGAGTACTAACTGAGAATGCGTGTATACCTAATCAAATAGTGCGGAATCCTATTTGATTGGCGATCCAATCAGTGAGAACATAGTTTCGATCAATCTAACGATTAAAGAAATGTTAACAACGATTAGAACACGATCAACTTTAAACTATGAAGTTGGAACAGGTTCTCTAAAGTCTCTGAATGGCTAGGGTACGAATATGAGTCGTAATTCTTGAAGTGTTTTGTTTTTCCATGATTTAGGTGGTATTTATAGGTTTGGGTTTGTCAATCATACGACTGAACCATTAGCATGGTTTAGTCGTGCGACTGAATCATGCGATTGATTCATACGCACGACTGAAGGTTCAGTCATACGACTGAGCCAATCTTATGTCTCAATCGTGTGACTGATCCAGTCTCCTGGTTCAGTCGTGCGACTGCTCCATTAGCATGAAGTATTCATGCGTATGGTCCAATCGCATGAAGACTTCATACGATCAAGTTTGAACACGTTTCTCAATCATTATTGACTAAAAACTATGCAAACAACCACAAACCTCTATTAGTTCAATATGCTTTATTATACAATAAACAATGAAACATTAAACATTATAAGCATAAATCATATATTGTATTTCATTCACCTCATTCATTACACATATGTAAGACATGACAGACATTTTACATTAAGCTCCTAAACTAGGTACATATGTATCAACAAACTCTCCCTTGGGCCTAGTTTACATTAGTGCTTGATATTCTTCATTAGCTCCTCCAATTTCTTGTACTTCTCCTCTCTAGTAACTCCTCCATGTATCTCGAATGCAAAACAGAGTCGTATAAGGTTCTGGAACTGGAGGGCTTGTACTATATCTTGTGCGTCATAGAATATTGGCCACTTGTATAATGTATAGACATCGTCTGGAGGCAAGTTGGTTAGCCACATAGGGTCGAACACCCAGATAGTTTTCATTTTGCTCTCTCTGTAGAACTATGACCGCTTCGCCTGTTCTCCAATCATAATACCACCATTTGAAGTGTGGGGTGAAGTCTTGTGGCATTTCCCGTAAGGGAATCTTGGACATTGTGCGCGTAGGACTCCACTTCAGCACCACCTTAGGCTTTCCAGAAATGGGATCCACTTCAGACCTTCAGATGTACCTCTTCGGTTG
This sequence comes from Flaveria bidentis, assembly GCA_018326385.1. NCBI lineage: Eukaryota > Viridiplantae > Streptophyta > Magnoliopsida > Asterales > Asteraceae > Flaveria > Flaveria bidentis. The sequence goes on along the minus strand of BJCM01214193.1, from coordinate 8,643 downwards.
TTGAGGTTTGAACTTTACCCATCTGGTGTGGTATTTCTTTTTTAGTGCAGTCTCAAACCACCCTGACATTTTCCTGGGATCAGTATATAAAAAGTTTAAGCATGCCAGCTGGTTGAGCTCAAAACCAGGGAGAATCTTCAGATCATGTGGGAATCTGAAGTACTCTATTCCCTTCTCCCTCTTAACTGCAGATCCTCACGCAATGATCTTGCCCAACACCTTTAGATGTTTCTTGACCTTGTAGAGCTTGGTGTAGGTATTTTGCTTTTGAGCAGTGCGTTAGGCTCGTATTTCAGCAAAACAAGCCGCCCATTCAGCCTTCTTTATATTAACATCATCGTCTGAGGCTTGGGATTGGCTTTCATTCTTCTCTGTCTCTTTTTCCATCACATTCAGTTTGTCGAACGTAGCACTGCCGAGAGTGTAACCAAAGTTGGGGATCACATTGCCCTCTCGGTCAGTGTACTCTGGATAGTACTCAGCTGTGACATCCTTAATCTTAATTTCATCTAGGTTGTTTAGCTCATCATCACTTGTCACATCAAAAGTAGGTGCATCTGTGACAATGTCATCTGGATTTAGCCTGAACATCCCTGCAAGTTGCTTAACAGTCAGGTCGTGTATGATTTCTCCTTCTTCGGGAGTGTAGCTCACCGACCTTCTCACAATACCTTGCAAATCAAGAATCATTGTGAATTGAGACTTGATTTGCTGTAGGGGAGCAACATCATATTCATCTTGCTGAGATGTTTGATCTGCTTGATTTAAACATGTAACACATCACCCATTAGTAATTAATCAAGACATTTAAACATTAGATAAATATTTATAAACAGTAATTACACAACTGCAATACAAGATTCAAGTACAAAAATTTTCAAATACATAAACATCTAATCATTACTTTTGTCTTGAATTCAAGGCTTCTCAGCAGGAGGGGTGGAGGATGAGGCTCCACGATCTTGATTCCTTTTGGTCCTCTTCTCTTGACCTCTAGGAGAGGCTGATATAGTAGCATCACCTTCTCCATCATCATCATCTCCTTTCTTCTCACTCGATCCTGCATCATCACCTTCATCTGAATAATCCTCATCATCGTCATCATCATCATCATTGTCATCATCACCCTTGATCTTCAGAGGCACACTCTTTGACCCTTTTATCTTAAGCATGATCTTCTTGTTCTTCCTCTCAAGTTCTTCAATCCTTTTCACCGAAGCGAACACCAGCTCATTTTGACTTGTAAGAGCATGGTGTGCTTGGCTTAGAGCTCTCTCATACAGATCAGTCTTCTTACTAAGCTCCATGATCTTCTGAGCTTCAACTGTGTTTACCTCCATCATCTTATGTAACTGATTTTCCCTAAGCTCATCAATGGCAAACAACCTAAGCACTATGCTGTTGAGATTAGCCAGTTGTTCCTCTAACTCAATGGGGGTAGAGTGGATCCTTGTGTGAATGTAGGCTGGGTGGAAGTACCTGCTTGGTGGCTTATGGTGGTAGATGTGGTGAATATAGGTGGTGGGATAGGAGTGGATGGTGAAGGGTTGGCTGTAGTAGTGGTGTTTAGGAGTGTGGTAGTGGTGGTGGTAGCTGTGGTGGATGTGGTAGATATGCTGGTGGTTGTGGCAGTAGTGGTGGCTATGGTAGTGGTAGTGGATGGGGTCAAAGAAAATCTTGGCCTCTTACCCTTTTTGCCATAAGGGTGAGCCATCATCTTCTTCCTCGAGCCCTTAGAGATAGAGGCTCCCCCTTGGCTGTAGGGTTGGTCCGGGGTGTAAGATGGATCAGTATCAGTAGTAACAGCATCCTCGGACTCACCTTGGTGTCCACCAACCGCCCTGAGCCCTCTCTCAGTGGCTACGACCCGGCTCCCCACCATCCGTACCAGAGGCTCCTTGTCCGACTCTTCCTCCTCATCCATTTGAAAATTAGGGTGATTAGAGTCGGCTCGGGTCCACCCGGACCATCACCTCCTTGACCATCACTGTGGTCATCATCATCAGAGTCATCGGAGGGTAGAGCAATAGGCTCAACATCAGAATCACTATCATCATGGTGCCACTTCTTGTGAGAAGGCGCCGCGTAATATGCACAACTAAGGTGCCCGAACAATCTCCTCACAGGGAGTTTCACCTGCTTCCCCCTGTACACCTTCATCCTCCCTAGAGTAGTGTCATCCATGACCTCAAGTGTGACTGCATCCTCACTCTTCTTGGGCAGCGAGGGCAGCTTCTGGTCAATGATCATCTGAAGGAAACACGGGTACATACAAAAGCCCTCCTTTCCTTTGGCTTCTATGTTCTCGACCCAGTAGGTGAAGATCATCAATGAGAAACTGAATGGATGATTCAGTACCAGAGCCACATAGGCATTATGGATCTGATCAGACATCTCATCAAAGCTTCCCTTCCTTGAGGCTATGCACTTGAGCAGTATATATGCCAAGTACTTGAACTGGGGGCACAGGTTGCTCTTGTTGAGCAGACCTGCATTAATGTCTCTAGCATACTTGGCCTTAAGAAAACAAACTCAAACTGTTAGTGGATGCAGTCTGGTTGGGCAGTCACTATCATCTCACAGCTCTAACACCCTCCTCAGATCCTCCTCAGAGATCTCAATCTCCTCACCAAATATGGAACTCCGAATATGATGTGGTTTAGTAGATCTGTCTACTACAACGCCTTCCCAGAAAGCCTGCTGAATCGATCAATATGGTGTGCACGGGGTAGATATGACCTTGAAGATCCTCGATCTCCGTAGGAAGGCAATAATCCCAGCGAAATCAGATGCATTCCGGGAGGTGACGTCCAAATACGCACGGAGGTTATGCTTTGTGCTCATAGTCCATCTACTCGCCACGTTTCTGTTACACAAGATAAATAAACGTTAGATTTTGTGTAAGTGAATGACATTTGAATGTAATGGACTTGAATCATTCTATTCTATCGTGCGAATGGATAGTGCGACTGAGTCTTAGTCGTGCGAATGAGCTCATTCGTGCGAATGAACCTACGACTTAACTTAGTCGTATGCTATTCTATGCGGTTGAACCAGTCGTGCGACTGAATTAATACGCATGGTTCGTTCGTGCGATTGTGTCATTCGTCCATTTCAATCGTGCGATTGAAGTTCATCCGTGTGTTCATTCGCATATGTCTCTGTACGGTACTGTAGAGTCGGTTCTTGGTCTATACTTGATGTTAAACATTTAGGTTAGACTCATTTGACTCGCAATCAATCAAAACAACACTTAGTACTAAATAAATCGATGATTAAGTCCATGTTAGTGGTGTATTTTGAAGGTTTTGTCATGGTTTAGTTTTCGCCCAGTTAGGTCATTAGGGCTTGATTAAACTGAGCATTTAGGTTGAATTTAGTCTTGCATTACCTGTAGAAACAAAGCATAATTGTTAGTGTCACAAATAGGAGGCTAAATCACGAATACGAAATTTGGGCAGAGTAACCTTGCTTTCGTACGATTTAAGTGAGATTTGGGGGTGATGATTGTTTGCGACCGACTCCCCTCTATTTATACTAGGTTTTCCTTCAGTCGTGCGACTGACCCTATTCGCACTCTTGATTTGTGCGACTGGCTTAGTCAGTCATATCTAGTCGTGCGACTAAGTTTCAGTCGTGCGACTGACTCATTCGCTCACCTCCATTCGTGCGATTGGTTCATTTTGGTGATCCAATCGTGTGAATGGTTCATACTCATTCTCCATTCCTGCGACTGGTCCATACTTATTGTCCAGTCGTGCAAATGACTATGACTTATGAATTTTGCCTTATGCACTTTCAACCACTTAATCTGTTAGCAATTGATTAAGAGATTATGTCCAATGATCATCTCAGACATGACCCCTTTTTTATAAAAAAAACTATTGATCACCTCAGACGTGATCCTTTTACTTAAAACCAAATTTATCTCCTCAGATGTGACTCATTTTAGTTTTGAACTTTTTAGTCACCTCAGACGTGACCCTTTTGAGTGAGTGATTCATAGATTGAATTTCGATGCCTAGTCCAAATTTTACCAACTAAATGACTAAAATTTAAAAAATAAAGCAACTAGAAAATTCAAGAAACAAATTTACGACATATTTTTGTATTTTTGATTAGAGATGGATTTTAAACCTATTAGAATAATTCTAATAGATTTTACTTCCTGGACAGCACAGCTTCAATTCCTGTTTATCATTTCTGGTACGATTTATTTTAGAATCATACAGGTAAATCATAATCACTTGGGATATTTTAATAAACAATCTTGATGCTTGATCCTTGTTTTCACTGATAGTCAATAGCAATTTTACGAAATCATACTAGAGCCACAAGATGCACACAATGATTTTGACTTTCAAGAACTACAACTCATGATGATTGTCAGTATACTTGTCCTCTTAAATCCATACATAGATTTTTGACACACATTGGTGATTAGTTAAGGTTTAATTATTTCAACAAGTATTTGTGGATCCCACGCTTATATGGTAATCAACGATCCTCAGGAGATTTTTCAGCGGTCTACGGGTATATTTCAAGAAGAAATTATTCTAAGAGCTTTCAAAGAGATGCCAAGCCTCAGGTCAGTGCTATCGTACAGCAGAGAGGTGCAAACAACAATGAATTCTAGAATATTTAGGTTATGCTTATCCTTAGGTCAGTGCCACCACACAGCAAAGAGGCACACAACCTATCTTCTTGTTCGAGCAATTATTTTCTTTTTGCACATATCGCACCAACAACATAAGTTATTAGCTTAATTGTGTTTTTCATTATTCATGTTCTTTGCTCATATTTTATGGTCGTCCGCACACATATGCAGCGTTTATTTTGCTCTTCACCCCTTATTGGAACAGCGTTGATTGTGTTAACCAGGGATAAGATGGGAACCCATAGCAGGTTGAACAACTTAGTTTGTAATTGAAACCACTAATGTGGTCTACTTGTTTATTATGTTGAATCTACTGACACATCATATAATGAAGTACCAGCCTCTAGGTCTACTTTCTCTATGTTACATTGGTTGCCTACTAGTTTTACTATCATTATTCCTTTTATTTTGCTTAGACTTTTTAGACATAAACTTTAACTTTTACATCTTAATCAGTTAAATTTTTTAAAGTCCCAAATAATTTTTTCCCTGTGTACTATCATTTTCTGAATACGTTGAATCAGTATCACAGATTTGATTTCTTTCCTTTTAGCTAAGTCGTCCTCCTCCCTCGTTGTTTTTTAGGTAATTAAATAAAACGACTAATTTAATATTGATCTAACCTATTTTCTCCCTAAAATTCTAAAACCGAAAATATTTTTTTGAGTTTTTGGATTTTATAGAAACAGGAAATTAAAATAAGAAAAATAAAAGAAAATAAAAATAAAAAGTTGTCGGACTAAGCATTTTCATCCTCTGTGATCACATTACTTTTCTTTTTCACGCCATTAACCTCTAATTGATATAAAAATCTCGGTTTATCAAATGCTTTTGTGTAGAGTTCGGCGAGTTGAAAATCCGTATTTATTTTAACGACATCGATTAAATAATTTTCAAAACAATCACGTATAAAGTGATACTTAATGCCGATGTGTTTAGTTTTAGGATATTGGACTAGATTTTTTGTTACGGCTATAGCAGCAAAATTATCAACATAAATAGGAGTGTTAGAGAATTGCAAACCATAGTCCCGCATATGTTGTTGAATCCATATGATCTAGGAACAGCAACTTGCAGCTGCAACATATTCAGCTTCACAAGTTGACAGAGCAACCGATGTCTGCTTCTTACACTGCCAGGTGACTAATCTTCTCCCAAAAAATTGACATCCTGCAGGCGTTGACTTTTAATTCATTTTGCAGCCGCCGTAATCCGAGTCACTATACACTGTAAGCTTAAAATCATCATCATGAGGATACCACAACCCGAGTGTTGGAGTACCCTTCAGATAACGGAAAATCTGTTTAACTCCTATGAGATGGTTGACTTTCGGTTTTTCCTGATGTCTGGAGCAAAGACACATCACGTAGATGATATCAGGTCGTGAGGCTGTGAGGTACATGAGAGATCCGATCATTCCTCGGTACATGGTGGCATCCACCAGATCACCATTTTCTTCGGGTGCCACGTCGTGGTTTGTAGCAAGTGGAGTCCCAGCTGCCAAAGCATTCTTCATATCGAACTGACTAAGGATATCGCCTACATACTTGGTCTGATGTAGAAATATTTCCTTAGGAATCTGATCCACCTGCAACCCGAGAAATAACTTCATCTCTCCCATGGCATTGATCTCAAATTCAGTTTTCATTACTGCTTTAAATTCTTTACACAATTCTTCATTTTTGGAACCAAAGATTACGTCATCAAGATAAATCTGTACGAGCAGTAAGTCACCATCCTTTTCTTAAATGAATAGTGTGCAGTCAATCACTCATATGTGAAAGTCGTGTTTCACAACATGAGTCGAGAGCTTCTCATACCATGCTCTTAGGGCTTGGTGGAGCCCGTAGAGAGCCTTATCCAGCTTGTAAACTCTATCTTGATGATACGGATCCTAAAATCCTTCGGGTTGACTGACATACACTATCTCCCAGATTTCACCATGAAGGAATGCACTCTTCACATCTAGTTGATAAACTTTAATCTTCATATAAGATGCATAGGCTAGGAAGATACGGATTGCTTCTAGTCTCACCACAGGTGTAAACACTTCATTGTAATCAATGCCTTCGACTTGTCGAAATCCTTGAACTATAAGTCGAGCCTTGTTTCTGATTATGACCCCTTGGTCATCATTCTTGCATTTCAAGACCCATTTAGTGCCAATGACCTTAGCACCTTTTGGTCTATCCACAAGTGTCCATACACCTAACTTCTTGAATTGAAGAAGTTCTTCTTGCATGGCACTCACCCATACCTCATTGTTTAAGGCTTCAGTTACATATTTTGGCTCAAATTGAGACACAAAACATCAATAAGCACCGTTGTGAAGATAGCCTTTTTCTATGACTGAGGCATAATCAGCTGAGTATAGCTAATTTCTTGTCTGTACTCCTGATTTTACATCCCCTATGACATTGTCCAGAGGATGATATACATTAATTTGGAATCCGGGAGTGGTGGGAACAACTACTTTCTAATCCAGATTTTGAATTCCTGGTTCAGTGTTGGTAGATGTTGGAGTATGAGGTTTAGATGTGTCAGAGGCATCAATATCTGATGCTTGTTTACTTCTATTAGCAGGAACCTGTTCCTCCTGGTCCACATTCCAGTCTCCACTGCTTCATCATCAGAGGAGGAGCCGCTTACATCAAGAGATCCGGGAGTGATGGGAACGACTACTTCCTGATCCAAATTTTGAAATCCTGGTTCAGTATCTGTAGCCGTTGGAGTGCGAGGTTTTGAAGTGTCAGAGGCATCAACATCTGATGCTTGTGTACTTTCAGTAGCAGGAACCTGTTCCTCCTGTTCCACCTGAACATTTTCCACTTCTTCATTGTTAGAGGAAGAGTCACTTACCTCTAGTGCCCCCCTGAATGACTAGAAGACTCACCTGGTGAACCTGATGTTGTCGAGTCTAGTGACGGTGTGTTTAAGACATCGCACATCATCTTGGTTGATAACTCATCATCAGAAGGGGAGAGAAGGATACTGAAGGACTTAAAGAATCCATCATAATCGAAGAAGAATACGGGTCCTTTTCCAGCAGGGGGTGGTATATCTCTAAACGTCGACGTTGCACCGCACTTCTACTTGACTCGTTGAGTTATTGTAAACTATTTTATTCGATATGTTGTATCCTAGAAAAATTCCTTCTTCAGACTTTTCACTAAACTTACCTGATTGATTTTTCTTCAGCAGCGTACATGGTGCGCCAAACGGTTCGATGTACTCTAGATTAGGTTTACGTGGTTGGAGCAGCTCGTAACACATTTTACCATGACGTTTGACCACCAGGACTCGATTTAGGGTGTAACATGCATTGGCAGCTGCCTCATTCCAAAATTGTATGGGTAGTTTTGAGTTAGCTAGCATCGTTCGTGATGTATCTATCAAGCTCCTATTCTTTAGTTCAGCAACTCCGTTCATTTATGGAGTGTAGGCAGATGTGAACTGATGTACAATTCCTTTCTCTTTGCAGAATGCCTCCATCCAGTGGTTCTTGAATTTCGTGCCGTTGTCTGAGCGAATCTGACGTACTTTCAGCTTCTAGAGAGATTCCAATGTGGTTACCAGCTGTTTGAATGATTCAAATGTTTCTGATTTGGATTTCAAAAACATTACCCAAGAGAATCTGGAGTAGTCATTAGTGACTACATAACAGTACAGATCACCAGCGATTCTCTTGGTGCTCACAAGACCAAACAGATCCATATGTAGAAGTTTGAGTGGCAATTCAATAGAATTTACTTTCTTTGCCTTGTGAGAATTCTTGGTCTGTTTGCCTTTCTTACACCCTACACAAAAATCCAGAAGTTGAAAATTCTTAACATTAACTCCATTTACTAAATCATTATGAATTAGATGATTCATCTTCCGTGGATTTATGTGTCCCATTCTCCTATGCCAGGAGATCGAGTCCCTCTCAGTTGCCTTTGACAAGAAGCATTGTACTTGATGATCGGTTGTGGAGACCTTTGATAGAT
>BJCM01214186.1:0-19124 GCA_018326385.1 Flaveria bidentis | reverse complement strand
TTTAGGGTTTCGCTTTGCTCTCTGCGGCCCGTATTTTGAATATGGCCCCAACCAAGAAAGTGGAAATGAAACCTTTTGAAATATGGCATGGAAGGGTTCTATCACTATCATATTTAAAGGTATGGGGTTGTGAGGCTTATGTTAAGACTCCCACCTCAAACAAGCTAGAAAGCCGTTCTACTAAGTGTATCTTTATTGGATTTCCTAGAGATTCCATAGGATATTATTTCTATGATCCATTTGAACAAAAGGAGTTTGTTGCCAAGAAGGCTGAGTTCTTAGAAGCTAAGTTCCTTACGGAAGGAACTAGCAGTAGAACTATGGATCTTGAGGAGGATCAAGAACGACAAACCGATACATGTTTGGTTGATACTAGCATTCAACATGAGGATGTTGGAAATGATCAAGTGGTTCATCAAATTACGCAGAACGTTAGCAGATCTGGTAGAATTCGTAATCCACCTGAAAGATATAGATTTTTCGTAGATGGATGCTATATGGTAGATTTTGATGAACCAACCACCTATCATGATGCAATGTCCAATTTGGATTGTGACAAATGGCTTGAAGCCATGAACGTTGAGATCCATGTATGACAACCAAGTGTGGGACTTGGTTGAACCACCTCTTAACTCCAAGATAGTTGGAAGTAAGTGGGTTTTCAAGAAGAAAACCGATATGCATGGAAACTTGGATACTTATAAAGCAAGACTTGTAGCAAAAGGTTTTACTCAAACTCAAGGGGTTGATTTTGATGAGATTTTCTCACCGGTTGCAATGCTAAAGTCTATTAGGATATTGTTTGCTATAGTTGCTCATTATGATTATGAGATTTGGCAAATGGAAGTCAAAACCGCTTTTCTAAATGGATATCTTGAGGAAGATGTCTATATGGTTCAGCCTGAAGGTTTTGTCAACTCAAAACATCCTAACAAAGTATGCAAGTTAAAGAAATCAATCTATGGATTGAAGCAAGCATCAAGAAGTTGGAATCACCATTTTAATGAAGAAATAACTAAATTTGGGTTCATCAAAACCGCTGATGAAGCATGTGTATATAAGAAGGCTAGTGGAGCATCACCATTTTCTTAGTATTGTATGTCAATGACATCCTACTATTTGGAAATGACATTCCAACCATGGAAGGTGTAAAAGTCTGACTTGGAAGTTGTTTCTCCATTAAGGATCTTGGTGAAGCCGCCTATATTTTTGGAATAAAGATCTATAGGGATAGATCAAGGTAGTTGATAGGTTTAAATCAAAGTGCATATATTGATAAGATCTTGAAAAGGTTCAAGATGGAGAACTCTAAGAAAGGTACCGTACCTATTCAAAGAGGAAAAATATTGAGGAAGACTTAATGTCCAAGCTCAAAGGATGAGCAAGACAAAATGAAGGGAATCCCGTATGCGTCTGCTATAGGATCCATCATGTATGCAATGATATGCACTAGACCGGACGTGTGATGCGCTTTGAGCATGACAAGCCGATACCAACAAAATCCAGGAAGCAGTCATTGGATGGCTGTTAAGAACATACTTAAGTACCTAAGGAGGACTAAAGATATGTTCCTAATCTATGGATCTGGTGAGGAGGAACTCATAGTAAAGGGTTACGCGGATGCGAGTTTCCAAACTGATCGTGATGATTCACGATCACAATCGGGGTATATTTTCATCTTGAATGGAGGAGCTGTCTCTTGGAAGAGCTCTAAACAAGATGTGGTGGCATTATCAACTATAGAGTCAGAATAGATTGCCGCTTCATTAGCAGCTCAGGAAGCTCCATAGTTAGAGAAGTTCATTGCCGACCTAGGGGTGGTCCCTTCCGTTTAGGACCCCTTAGAAATTCTTTGTGATAACGAGGGTGGGATTGCTCAAATCAAGGAACCCCGTGCACATCAGAAGACTAGGCACATTGAACGAACATTCAACTACATAAGGGATGAAGTTGAAAAGGGGAAGATATGTATTCGCAAAGTTCACACGGAATCAAAATATTGCGGATCCACTCACGAAGCTTCTTGAAAAGACGAAGCATGAAAGTCATGCTTGTGCCATGGGGCTCCAATATTCTAGTGACTGGATTTGATCTTTAATTTCTGTAATGAGATATTGTAACCCTTTATTACTTGAATGAATTATTCAGTTATAATGATTCAACTAATATTCTTATTTTGCATGTTTAAGATCCATGAGTAAATTATTTACTCAGAATGTCTATAGTTGTTCATGCTTGTAGGAACGAGCATGAAGGTAATGCTATTATGAACTTGGATTGGTAGATATTCATATGGATGAATATAGATCAAAAGGTTGCTGCCAAAGTTCATAGATATTTGTGGGATGCAAATATTGGATTGACCTGCATCTCAAATATTGCAACATGGAATCTTCCTGATTGATCATAAGTAATTTTGAGTAAAGGCGAACATCATTTGGTATCCTCTGACCTGAGATACATATTGGGTCTTGATACTTAGTGATTATTATACTATGACTCAGCTCTTCATTGTTTTGAAACATGGCTAGTACATAAGTCTGATTTCAGGTATGATATAAGGTAATTGTGAGAGACGTATGTTATCAAGATGGGATTTGTCCCTCTTATTCGTTGAGAGTAAGATGTCTAAGGCTTGATAAAGTTAAATCAATGGAGAATGATTATTCTGTGTCTCTCGGATTTAACATGACATCTGCGACAAAAGGATAGACGATTGTTTCACCTAAAACCTTTCATGTATGGTACTTGAAGAGGATGATGTTATTGAATGACACTTAATCATACGTATTAAGGGTAGTAAACCGTTGTTAGGCGGTATTTACTGCTTGCATCAATCTTCTATGAATCTTGTGCAAGTGGGAGATTGTTGGATCTTGTATGCCCAAGACACATACAAGATTGATGTGGTTAGTACGTTATGATCCAAGTTGGGTCATAACCAATAACAAGCTAAACAAACACCAATATATATTTATTTGTTGATGAGATCATACAAATAAATATTGTCACCTATTTAGAAAATTGGTTTTCTAGAACTTTGCTTTGTAAAAGAACAATGTTATATGGATAATTTGTTCATTAAAATTTTATTTGTTTCATTATTTAAGTTGGTTAAATAATGACAAATAAAAGTGTGTTAATGTTATAAAATTAAAATAGATTTTAATTTTATAAACTTACAACTTTAAAAGAGTGCTTTTTATAAGAATTACAAAATAGGGGAAAACCCATTTTGTAAACCCATTTTCGGCCGCCCTCTAAGGGGCAATGGGGGTCTTTTTTTGTCTTGGATACTTGTGTATTATTGATTCTAGCACTCTTCCAAGAATACACACCTTCTCTCACACACACTTAAGCAAAGAAATTCTCTCCACAAGGCTGCCATTTTCGGATTTTCAGCTCAAAGAAGGCTGAAATTTTTGGTTTTGAAGGTCCCTCGGTGTAGAACTTTGGTGTGAAGCTCCCTAACTAGCTAGGTGTTTGAAGAGCATGTTGGTATTACAAGCTTGAGGTCTTCTCCTTTGAAGGCTAGTAGCTCAAGAACATCATCCCCTTCATCTTAATACATCTTCAACAACTTTCACAAGAAAGGTTGTTCCTTTGTTCACCCTATGGTTGTTGTTTTGTTTTGATAGCACACTATTTCACATATGTTTATTTGATCCTTGTTCTTGGGTTTTGTTTAAGTTTGAAATAGTGAAAATTTTCAGATTACTAACCATATCTCTAAACAATATATCCGCTGCGTTTTCAAGTTTAAATGGTTAAACTTAGTATTTTACATGTGACAAAACCCATCATATGCGCGGGGGAAACTCGTGCTGGGCCCTCTGGTCCCTCAATGGGCTCTGAGTACTATATACAAGGCCGGCTCAGTCACCTAGGGTACGCTGCAAAGGTCCGCCAATCTCAATTGACTGGCCCCATGTGCATCATACGGTAGCTAACCTGCATCACAATTGAGCTAACGACAACATGGTTGTGAACCTCCTATAAGCTTGCAAGACTTGTTAACATTTTATTTAAGTTCCACTTCTCTTCTTCATTGCTCTTTTGCTTTATTATTATTAGTAATACTTTACGTTATCATAATAAACACACCACGTAAAGTCATACACTAATAGTAATGATGATAATAATACGGAACAATCATAAAACAATCATAATCATGCATAAAACTAAGCATTAATATGCCCTAGTCAAACCTTAGTCAAAACCCTAATAGCACAGACTACCAAAAATTTCATAATAAATTCTAAGTGTTTAGGAACATCAAACACTATTTGGGTGCATGAGCCCTGTTTGGGCGCTTCATCACTATGTAGGCGCATCAGCCAACACTTAACCGCTTTAACACTTAGGCGCAAGAACTATTCACATCATGAACTATTCGGGCGTATGGTCCATTCGGACACATGGACACTTAGGTGCATTAACAATCCAGGCGCATGAACATTATCGGGGCGCATGAACACTTAGGCGCATGGGCCATTCGGTCACATGGACACTATTGGGGCACATGGCCCTACACTTAGTTGTCCGACTAATATTCCAGGCGCATGAACCACTGTTCAGGCGCATGAGTTACACTTAAAACAGTTCTAAGGCATTTCTAGGCGCATGAGCCTTATTTAGGCGCATGAACCTTCTGTTCAACATGTTTCTAGGATATTTTTGAACCCAAACATCAAGCCTATTTGTTCTAAGCTTACCAAGGTCATTCTAAGCATGAAGAACATGATAACACCTAAGGAACATTATCAAACATGCATATTACATACGGGTATACATACATAAACATAATAAAAACTATTTTAATACATTTTCAGCCCCAAGAAGAGTTTAAAACAAGTAAAACCGGGGTCTAGAAACTCACCTGGTGCAACTTTGGGTTTATCTTCCTTGTAACCCGTATGCAAATGAGTTCAAATACCTAGAAACCCACCAAACACACACACACGAACACACACACAAACACATAAGCACATAACCGAGACAAAACTCATCATAAACACTTAAAACCCATGAATTCTTACCTTTAATTCTGCCTCTTCTTTTCATTCTTCTTCAAACCCGTAGGTTCTCTACTCCCTCTCTCTCTAAAACCGAATGAAAAGGTGGTGTGAAGAGTGGGTGCGCGACCATGCCCACCTTTACACTAACTTTTTGTACTTTTGTCCCCTTTTACATTTTTAACCCCTCAACTTGGGTTTATTGATGTTTCCTTCTTTTATTTATTTTAATAGAATAACCGGGTCTTAAAGTCCACCCACCTTATATAGGTTTCGTCCCTTAAACCTGTTATTCCTAAAACAAATGAGGATAATGCTGTCTTATCTCCTCCTCAGTCTCCCATGTAGATTTGGATCCCTTTCTGTGCTTCCACTGCACACGCACAAGAGAAACCACTTTATTTCTCAGCCTCTTCTCTTTTCTATCGATGATTGCCACTGGTTGCTCCACATAATTGAGCCTTACGTCTACTTTGATATCCTCTAGTGGAACAATCATGTCTTCATCAGCTAAGCACTTTCTCAGATGAGATACATGGAATGTCGGGTGAATTCAACTTAACTCTTCTGGAAACTCCAATCTATAGGCCACCTCTCCTACTCGAGCAATGATTCGGAAAGGGCCGATATACCTTGGGCTGAACTTGCCCTGCTTCCTGAATTGGATAATACCCTTCCAAGGTGAGACCTTCAACATAACCCGATCACCCACCTGGAACTCAATCGGTTTGCGTCATTTATTAGCATATGAGTTCTGTCTATCTTTGGCTGCTTTCATGAAGGCTTTAATCTTCTCAAGCTTCTCAGTCGTAGCCTCGATTACCTCGACGCTTCCCAATTCCTTCTGACCAATATCACCCCGACAAACGGGTGTTCTGCATCTCCTACCGTATAGCATCTCATTGGGTGGCATACCAATGCTGGCATGATAGTTGTTGTTGTAGGAGAATTTGGCTAACGGTAGGTGGTCATCCCAACTTCCCCCAAAATCAATCACACATGCCCGTAGCATGTTTTCTTATATCTGAATGGTCCTTTCTAATTGACCATCAGTTTGGGGATGATAAGCCGTGCTAATATGTAACCTCGCACTCGTGGCGTCGTGGAATTTCTTCCAAAATTTAGATGTAAACCGGGTGTCACGATCAGACACAATAGACACCAGCACACCATGACGAGTTACAATTTCCCTGATGAATAGGTCAGCCAACCTCTTAGATGAATATGTCTCACAGATTGGTAGAAAGTGAACACTCTTCGTTAGACGGTCAACAATCGCCCATATGGCATCGTACCCTTTCGGAGTACGCGGAAGCTTCGTAATGAAATCCATGGTGATGTGCTCCCACTTCCATTCCGGTATATCCAAAGGTTGAATTTTCCCATACGGCTTTTGGTGCTCGGCCTTCACTTGTAAACAAGTAAGGCACTTACTCACATACTCCACCACATCACACTTCATACCCGGCCACCAACAATCTTTCTTCATATCTTGATACATTTTCGTGGCACCGGGATGAATGGAGTATCGAGTCTTGTGAGCTTCATCCATAATCTTCTCACGTAGATCCCCAAAATGAGGAATCCACACCCGTCCAAATCGGGTTTTAACACCAAGTGTGTTTTCACCCAATTCCCCAACCAAACCTCTCATTCTTTCATAGTTAAGATGATCTTCTTTCAGTGCCTCATCTTGAACTCTTTGACTTGCTTCATCACGTTAGAGGTCATGATCAGCTAATATGCTTTCACCCGAATCGGCTCGGGCCTCTCTTTTCCGCTAAGGGCATCAACCACCATGTTGGCCTTGCCCAGATGATAGTGGATCTCGCAATTGTAATCCTATATAAGCTCCAACCATCATCTTTGTCTCATGTTCAAATCTTTTTGCTTGACAAAGTACTTCCAGCATTTGTGGTCAGTAAAGATAGTGCACTTTGTCCCGTATAAATAGTGCCTCCAAATCTTTAATGTAAATACCTCCGCCGCTAACTCCAAGTCATGAGTAGGATAGTTAACCTCATGCACTTTCAGTTGCCGGGATGCATAGGCTATCACCTTACCTCGCTGCATCAACACGCAACCCAACCCCGAGTAGGAAGCATCTGATTAGACCACAAAATCCTCGCTTCCTTCAGGTAATGACATGACAGGGGCTTGGGTCAGTCTTGCCTTCAACTCCTCAAAACCCCTTTCTTGCTCTTGACCCTACACGAACTTCACATCCTTACGGGTCAGCTTAGTCAATGGCAAGGCTATCTTAGAGAAGTCCTGAATGAACCTTCGATAATATCCCGCCAACCCCAAGAAACTATGAATCTTGGTTGGCGTCTTTGGAGACTACCATTGTATCACTACCTCCACCTTTGCGGGGTCTACCATAATCCCCTTGGGATTTACCACGTGACCTAAGAATGGAACTTCGCGCAACCAGAACACGCACTTGGAGAATTTGGCATACAACTTCTCCCTTCTTAATGTCTCTAACACCTCCCGAATGTGACCGACATGCTCTTCTTCGCTCTTCGAGTAGATCAGGAAATCATCAATGAACACAATCACTAATCTATCCAACATCGGAAGGCACACTCGATTCATCAAATCCATAAAGGTAGTTGGCGCATTAGTTAGACCAAAAGACATAACGTGGAACTCGTAGTGTTCATAACGCGTACGGAAAGCTGTCTTAGGAATGTCTTGTTCCTTCACCTTCAATTGATGGTAGCCAGATCGTAGATCTATCCTTGAGAACCAACTGGCACCTTGGAGTTGGTCGAACAAATCATCAATCCTTGGTAACGGGTACTGATTCTTACTGTCAACTTGTTCAGCTCTCGAAAGTCAATGCACATTCGCATACTTCTATCTTTTGTCTTTACAAACAATACCGGAGCACCCCACGGAGAGATACTCGGTCGAATAAATCCCTTATCCATTAACTCCTGCAATTGGCTCATGAGTTCCTTCATCTCAGTCGAAGCTAATCGATATGGTGCTTTGGCAACGGGTTGAGCACCGGGTATCAAATCAATTTGGAACTCAATCTCGCGATCCAGTGGCATGCCAGGTAAGTCTTAAGGGAATATGTCCGGAAAGTCGCACACCACTGGTACCTTAGCTAATTGCGGTACCGATGTATCCACATCTTTTACATATGCCAAGTAGGCACTACATCCACGTTTCATGCACTTCCCCGCCACCGCCATCGAAATCACCTTCTTTATCGTAGTAACGCGATCTCCATAAATTGTAACCAAACCCCCATCAGGCGCAACTAATCAAATCATCTTCTTGCGACATACGATGTTTGCTTCATAGGTTGCTAACTAGTCCATCCCTAGTACTACATCATATCCACCTAGGGGCATCACATGTAACCTAGCAGCAAACCTATGACCTTCTAGTTCTATAGCACAGTCCTCTATCACATCAGTAATTCTAGTGGACTTACCAATAGTGGTTTCTACATCGAATGGTTCACTGAAATTTCTACTGCTAATAGGCAACTTAGCACATAATGTAGTGGAAATAAAACTCCTACTAGCACCGGAATCAAACAATACAGAGGCACAAGTTTGGTTTACTAGAAACATACCTAACACGACATCAGGATCAACTCTGGCTTCCTCCCGGGTCATGGTGCAAGCTCTAGCACTTGCCTCTGCCCTCTGCCCTCCTTCCTCCGGCTTCTTCTTCGCTCCAGAGCTCTCCGCCCTCGGCTTCTTACAGTCTTTGGTTGCGTGGCCCTCCATGCCACAATTATAGCACTTCGGCGCCCTACAGTCTCTAGCGATGTGGCCAGGCTTGCCACACCTGAAGCATACATTCGTTCCCATCCTGCACTCACCGGTATGCTCCCTTCCACATCTGCCACACTTTTTCTGCCCTTATCTTGACGACACCCCACGGTCATCCACCTTCGTCTTCTTGTTGTTTGGGTGAAAACACCAAGTTCAAACCTCTTCCCATTCCAGTTCTTACCATTCCCACTCATCTTCTTCACCTCCACCACAGTCTCGTCTCGCTCATCATACAATCTATCCGCCAAATCCACCACCAATCGAAAGGTACCTGGCTGAGCAGCAATCAGGTGCCTGCGAATGTCAGCTGGGAGTCCCTGGATGTATCTCTTGATCTTCCTTGACACCAGCGTCACCTGATCCAGCACCAGCCTCGCCATCTCGGTGAATTTAGTGGTGTACTGCTGGTGGGTCATGGTTCCCGCTTCAAGTTGCAAGAACTCCCTCTTGATTTTATTGAGTTCCCTGTGAGGACAGATTTCCTCGATCACCAACTTCTTAAACTCCTTCCATTGCATTTTCTCAATGGCTCTGGCACCCTCAGCTTAGACAATATTGTCCAACCAACACAGCGTTGAATCAACGAAAGAGTGAGTTGCGAACTTCACCTTCTGGTCCTCGCGGCACTCACTGATCTCCAAGACTGCCTCCATCTCCCTCACCCAGCAGTGAGCGGCAGTAGCATTGCCATTGCCATTAAAAGTCGGGGGCTTACACCTTTGGAATGCCCCATAACTGCACCCTCCGGTCGCTACCCCCACTACATCATCCTCCTCCTCATCAGATAACACAGTCTCAGGCTCCGGTTGTTCCTCCTACCCTTTGCTTCCCTTGCCCATTGATCCCTTTCTAGTCTCCTTCTCCTTCCTCTCCTCGCTTCTCACAGCCCTGATGACTCCAGTCACCACAGATGGTAAGATTGTCTACATGACCTGATGTACTTCATCAGCAATCGCCTCCCTAGTTAAGGCATTTAAGCTAACATTCTCATTCTCTTCGCTCCAGCCATGAACCTCAAGGTTCTCATGGGTCGTCTCAGGAGCCTTACCACTACTCCTAGTCACATGTGGATGGCCTCTGCCTCTAGGAGTCTTGGAAGATTTCTGTCCAGCCATCCTCTAACACTCTATAAGATTCAAACACCAACCCGGTCATTCAAGGTAGTAACTCAGTTTATGTCAAGTATAGTAAGTCCCTAATTACAGTGGCCAGTTATGATTAGCCACTTACTTTACTCTTCATTCCCCAAGCATTTCCTATCCTGACTTAATCAGTATCTAAATCTACTAAGAGCACATAAATCAAATAGCATGCGCACATAACACCGGTTAATCATCAAGAAAAGACATACCTGATGGCACGTAGCTACTCGGGCTGACATCCCTCCAGTTGTCCCATTTTCGGTTTAAGTTTAGGTTTTAAAAAAAATTATTTAACACAATTCTCTTAAACTTTGGCTCTGATACCAACTTGTAAGGCCCCGTTCCCGGAGACCTCACAGTTGGTCATTCACAACATTAAATACATTAAACATTGTAAATTTACAAGCTTAAGCAGCGGAATTATTTTAACTAAAGCCATTCATTTCATTAAATACACTGTTGTTGAGCGATACACTATTGTTTAACCAAATAGAAAAGAATTGTTTAATTGCATTAAAAAACAACAATAATAACAAGTATGAATAGATGTCAGTCTTTCCCTGCCGAGTAGCTTCACCCTCGTGCCATCCTCAGCAATTTTACATGCCAACTGAAAATGTATAAAAGTCAGCGTTGCTAAGTGAGTTCTAGTTTTAAAAGTAATAAAATACTTTCTATAAGGTATACATATGAAAATACTTTTTCTGTGAAATTTCATTTCTTTATACGTGAGCACGCATTCACTATACAACCAGATAATGCTTCTTCTATTTACTGTATGCCTTGTTTATTTTGTACTCTTTTATCTTTATCTTTCACTGTCTATATGGACCAATGAGCAATACCCTAAACTATATGCGCAGGGGAAACTGGTGTTGGGCCCTCTGGTCCCTCAATAGGCTTTGATTACTATATACAAGGCCGGCCCAGTCACCTAGGGTATGCTGCAAAGGTCCGCAATCTCAATTGACTGGCCCCGTGTGCATCATAGGGTAGTTAACCCACATCACAGTTGAGCTAACGACAATATGGTCGTGAACCTCCTATAAGCTTGCAAGACTTGTTAACATTTTATTTAAGTTCCACTTCTCTTCTTCATTGTTTTTTCGCTTTATTATTATTAGTAATACTTTACGTTACGATAATAAACACACCACGTAAAGTCATACACTAATAGTCATCATAATAATACGGAACAATCATAATCATGCATAAAACTAAGCATTAATAAGCCCTAGTCAAACCTTCGTCAAAATCCTAATAGCACAGACTACCAAAAATTTTGTAATAATTTCTAAGTGTTTAGGTGCATCAATACTATTTGGGCGCATGAGCTCTGTTTGGGCGCTTCATCACTATGCAGGCGTATCAGCCAACACTTAACCGCTTTAAAACTTAGGCGCATGAACTGTTCAGGCGCATGAACTATTCGGGCGTATGGTCCATTCGGACGCATGGACACTTAGACGCATGAACTATTCAGGCGCATGAACACTATTAAGGCGCATGAACACTTAGGCGCATGGGCCATTCGGTCGCATGGACACTATTGGGGCGCATGGCCCTACACTTAGTCGTCCGGCTAATATTCTAGGCACATGAACCACTGTTCAGGCGCATGTGTTACACTTAAAACATTTCTAAGGCATTTCCAGGCGCATGAGCCTTATTTAGGCGCATAAACCTTCTGCTCAACATGTTTCTAGTATATTTTCGAACCCAAACATCTTGCCTATTTGTTCTAAGCTTACCAAGGTCATTCTAAGCATGAACAACATGATAACACCTAAGGAACATCATCAAACAAGCATATTACATACGCGTATACATACATAATCATAATAAAAACTGTTTTAATACATTTTCAGCCTCAAGAAGAGTTTAAAACTAGTGAAACTGGGGTCTAGAAACTCACTTGGTGCAAATTTGGGTGTATCTTCCTTCTAACCCGTATGCAAATGAGTTCAAACACCTAGAAACCCACCAAACACACACACACAAACACATAAGCACATAACCGAGACAAAAGCCATCATAAACACTTAAAACCCATGAATTCTTACCTTGAATTCAGCCTTTTCTTTTTCTTCTTCTTCAAACCCGTAGGTTCTCTGCTCCCTCTCTTTCTAAAACCGATTGAAAAGGTGGTGTGAAGAGTGGGTGGGTGGCCATTCCCACCTTTACACTAACTTTTTGTACTTTTGTCCCCTTTTACATTTTTTAACCCCTCAACTTGGGTTTATTGATGTTTCCTTCTTTTATTTATTTCAATAGAATAACCGGATGTTACAGGTTATGATTGGAATTTGAAATAAATATAAAATAAAATAATTTAAATAAATAACAGAATACTTACAATTAAAACTTTAATTTTAATTTTACAACTTCTTTTCTATTAAATCTTTATAGACTTTATAAATTTAATAAGAACTTTTAGTTTGATTATTTATTTTAATTGAATATTTAAAATCTTATAAATATTAATAACATTTTATCCCCTTACATATTTATAAAAATAATGATCTTGTATTTTAATCCATTATTTTAGTTTTATAATTGAAACTCATAAATAACAAATAAACTTCATGAATTTATGAAATTGTATTCTATAGATCATGAAATTACCATGAATTAATTTAATAAATGGAAGTTGAATAAATAGTATTATCATTGTTTTTGAAAGATTATAATAAATTAAATTTATAACTAACGTATTTGATTTTTCCAAAAATTGACCCAAACGGATTCGGGTTTGGGTTTTTATTTTCCAAAATGGGCAGATGTTACACTCTACCCTACTATAGAAAAATTTGTCCCGAAATTTAATCACGAGAAAATTAATTTCAAGGTTATTTGAAAACTTAGATTTCATTTTATGTTTGCAAGGGAACTCTTGGGAGCGTTAAATTTCAATAACTTTAATTATGATATTTCGCTACGCTTAAGTTTCTTTAATTCTTATAATTCATAATTTCAAATGTTTCTTGACAAAGTGAGCAAGATCATTAACTTTGAATTTTAGTTAATAAACTTTTGTATTTTAGACGGTTCAAGACGATTAAGATGGTCTTGTCCTAAGGGAAACACCAGGTATTAGTTTGATAAGTGACTCGACTTAACGAAAAGAGATATATTTTTAAGACACTTTTGGATGAGATGTAAATTTGTAGATGCTTCTCAAGAAAGTAACTTTTACAGGGTGTCTAGATGATTGATTCTTGTTTACTTATATCTTTGAGGTTTCAAAGTTTTATTGGCTTAAAGTTGATACGAGAATCGTGTTTGTTATGATTAAGAATTCAATTTAGAATGAGAACATCATTGTTTTGCGGTTCTGAGGGGAAGACGTTTAGAAAGATTTTTAAGGGTCATTAAGAAAAATGGGATAATGAGTTTAAAGTTTTAGGGGTACAAAATCAATGATGAAACAATTCAAAACAACAAGATGTTTCGAGTGTAACGTTCGGTTTACAAACCAAAACATTACGTTGACTAATCAAAGTATTAGGTCAACTACAAACTTAATGAATACATGCGTACCTATAAGTGGACACTCACCCCAAGGGTTCCCAGGTAAGGTAAATGGATCCATCGGTTGATTTGGATTTATATGAATACATTCGCCTAGACAGAACACCTGGAGATACAGGCATCCCACTATTCCGGCATTACATGTTTCAAGTTATAGCACATAGACTTTGACGAGACTTGAAAACCATGAATAACGATACAAAGTTTATTTTGAGAACCATTTGATTTAGGCTCATAATGCCTTAGAATTTGATTTAAGATTTGTGTGTGCATTGATAAGAATCATGTAGCACCCGATTATTTATCTATTTTGAAGCTGACGAAGGAAGAAAAGAAATAAAGTTTAAAGTTGAGGGACCAATCTCGGCAATCAGAGAAAGTTGGGAAATGGGAGTATTTAAGGGAGAAGGCAACCCTTACCCTCTCCCCACACCCACCAAAATCAGCCAAAGAAGAGAAAAGAGAAAAAGAGGAATAAAAGTTGGTTTGGGTTGGTTGTAGTGGCCAAAATCATTGAGAAGCAAGTCAAATCGAAGCCCTTCTTGTTGTGATCGTTTGTGTGAGTTCTAGGACCCTCCTTTAAACATTTTTGAATGATTTGGGGCTGGAAAACATCTGAAAATCGGATTTTTGAGTGTGTGCATGTTTGACCCGTTTGTGTATGTGTATGTGTGTGTATGATTCGTTTGAGCCTTGTTTGTGAGCTTGTGTGTGCTTGAGTGGTGTTGTGGTATGCATCCCTAAGGTTTAGGATGGCTGATTTGGGCTTAGAATGGGTTTAGATGAGTTTGGAGGTCGAAAAGGGCAGTTTGCGTTCGGCTGGAACTTCACTCTGCATCAGCTAGGGCTAGGCGACCGACTGGAGGCCGAATGGAGGCCATGCGGCCGAATAGGGTGCGATTGGGGTCCATTCGCATGATTGGGGTCCATTCGCACAATTGAAGGGCCAATCGTGTGGAGGTCATGCGACTGAAGGTACAGTCGCATAAGTGCTAATCTGCATTAGTCCTTTCGCGCGATTGGTGTTCATTCGCATGAGTGTTCATCCGCATTGGTTCATTCGCATGATGTTCAGTCGCATGGAGGCCATGCGACTGAAGGGTGTCCATACGCCCGAATAGGGCTGTTATACCCAAGGAGAAGTGTAGTTTAACTTCTGACTTTCGGGGGAAAGTGCAGATGTAAGTTTTGACGTAAAGGTTCCCGTAAGAGCATGTAAAATGACTGTTGAGGCCTTAGAGAGTATGTTGGGCATGATGATGATGTTGCATGTTTATGCGTGATGCCTGTTATGTATGTATGATGTTGCCGTTTATGATGTGATGACTGTGCATGCTGATGTTCCTTATTATGATGTATGTTTATCTTTCCTATGGCTTTACGTGTTGTGTTAATGAATGAAATGAAGTATTATGTAACGTAAAGTGGAAGATAATGAAAAGTGGAACATGATGAATGCATGCATTAATTAACAATGAAAGTAATGAAAGTCTTGCTAGTATTGGATATCGGGACTCGCCATTAAAGGTGTTAGCCCAACGGTGTGCGAGTTCGATATCCAATACTTGCAAGACTTTCATTACTTTTATCGTTCATTAACGCATGCATTCATCATGTACCACTTTTCATTATCTTCCACTTTATGCTACTTAATACTTCATTTCATTCATTAACACAACACGTAAAGCCATAGGAAAGATAAACATAAGTCAAAATAAGGAACATCATCATGCACAGTCATCATATCATACAGGGCAACATCATACATACATAAGAGGCATCACGCATAAACATGCAAAGTCATCATCATCATGCCCAACATACGCTCTAAGGCCTCAATAGTCATCTTACATGCTCTTACGGGAACCTTTACGTCAAAACTTACATCTGCACTTTCCCCCGAAAGTCAAAAGTTAAACTACACTTGTCCTCGGGTGCAACAGCCCTATTCGGGCACATGGACACCCTTCAGTCGCATGGTCTCCATGCGATTGAACATCATGCGAATGAACCAAAGCGGATGAACACTCATGCGAATGAACACCCAATCAAGCGAATGGACTAATGCGGATTAGCACTTATGCGACTGGACATTCAGTGGCATGACCTCCATGCGACTGGCCCTTCAATCGTGGGAATGGACCCCAATCGCACCCTATTCGGCCGCATGGCCTCCATTCGGCCGCATGGCCTCCATTCACCCTCCAGTCGGTCGCCTAGCCCTAGCTGATCCAGAGTGTAGTTCTAGCCGAACGCGAACTGCCCTTTTCGACCTCCAAACTCATCTAAACCCATTCTAAGCCCAAATCGACCATCCTAAACCTTAGGGATGCATACCACAACACCATTCAAGCACACACAAGCTCACAAACAAGGGTCAAACGGATCATACACACACATACACATACACAAACGGGTCAAACGTGCACACACTCAAAAACCCGATTTTCAGATGTTTTCCAGCCCTAAATCATTCAAAAAAATTTAAAGGAGGGGTCCTAGAACTCACAAAAGCGATCAAAATGAGAAGGTCTTCGATTTGACTTGCTTCTCAATGATTTTGGCCACACGAACCAACCCGAACCAACTTTTCTTCCTCTTTTTCTCTTTTCTCTTCTTTGGCTGATTTTGGTGGGTGTGGGGAGAGGGTAAGGGTTGCCCTCTCCCTTAAATACTCCCATTTCCCAACTTTCTCTCGTTGGCGAGTTTGGTCCCCTGATTTTAGACTTTATTTCTTTTCTTCCTTTGTCGGCTTCAAAATAGATAAATAACCGGGTGTTACAAGTCCACCCCCCTTAAATAGGTTTCGTCCCTGAAATCTATTATTCCTTGAACAAACATGGATAATGCTGTCTCATTTCTTCCTCAGTCTCCCACGTTGACTCGGATCCTTTTCTATGCTTCCACTATACACGCACAAGAGGAACCACTTTATTTCTTAGCCTCTTTTCTTTTCGATCAATGATGGCCACTGGTAGCTCCGCATAATTGAGCCGTTCGTCTACTTTGATATCCTGCAGTGGAACGATCAAATCTTCATCTACCAAGCATTTCCGTAGATGCGATACGTGGAATGTCGGGTGAATTCCACTTAACTCATCTGGTAACTCCAATCTGTAGGCCACCTCTCCTACTCGAGCGATGATTCGGAAAGGGCCTATATACCTTGGGCTCAACTTGCCCCGCTTCTTGAATCGGATAATACCCTTCCAAGGTGAGACATTCAACATAACCCGGTCACCCACCTGGAACTCAATCGGTCAACATCATTTATCAGCATACGACTTTTGTCTATCTTTGGCTGGCTTCATAAAGTCTTTGATCTTTTCAAGCTTCTCAGTCGTAGCCTCGATTACCTCGACTCTCCCCAATTCCTTCTGACCAATATCACCCCAACAAACGGGTGTTCTGCATCTCCTACCATATAGCATCTCATATGGTGGCATACCAATGCTGGCATAATAGCTGTTGTTGTATGAGAATTCGGCTAGCGGTACGTGGTCATCCCAACTTCCCCTAAAATCAATCACACATGCCCGAAGCATGTCTTCCAATGTCTAAATGGTCCTTTCTAATTGACCATTAGTTTTGGGATGATAAGCCGTGCTAATATGTAACCTCGTCCCCATGGCGTCGTGGAATTTCTTCTAAAATTTGGATGTAAACCGGGTGTCATGATGAGAGACAATAGACACCAGCACACCATGACGAGTTACAATTTCCTTGATGAACGTATCAGCCAACCTCTCAGATGAATATGTCTCGCGGATCGGTAGGAAGTGAGCACTCTTCGTCAAGCGGTCCATAATCACCCATATGGAATCGTACCCTTTTGGAGTACGTGACAGTTTCGTAATGAAATCCATGGTGATGTGCTCCCACTTCTATTCTAGTATATCCAAAGGTTGGATCTTCCCATACTGCTTTTGATGCTCAGCTTTCACCTGTAGACAAGTTAGGCACTTACTCACATGCTCCACCACGTCGCGCTTCATACCCGGCCACCAATAATTCTTCTTCATGTCTTGGTACATCTTTGTGGCACCAGGATGAATGGAGTATCGAGTCTTGTGAGCCTCATCCATGTTCTTCATCCGTAGATCCCCAAAACAAGGAATCCACACCCGTCCAAATCGGGTTTTAACAACAAGTGTGTTTTCGCCCAATTCCCCAACAAGACCTCTCATTCTCTCAGAGTTAAGATGATTTTCTTTCAATGCCTCATCTTCAAACTCTTTGACTTGCTTCATCACATCGGAGGTCATGACCAACTGATAAGCTTTCACCCGAATCGGCTCAGGCCTCTCCTTTCGGCTAAGGGCATCAGCCACCACATTGGCTTTGCCCGGATGATAGTGGATCTCACAATCATAATCCTTTATAAGCTCTAACCATTGTCTCTGCCTCATATTCAGATCTTTTTGCTCAAAGAAGTACTTCAAGCTCTTGTGGTCATTGAAAATGGTGCACTTTGTCCCGTAGAGATAGTGCCTCCAAATCTTTAGTGCAAAGACCACGGCTGATAGCTCCAGGTCATGAGTAGGATAATTGACCTCATGAACCTTCAAATGTCGGGAAGCATATGCTATAACCTTTCCTCTCTGCATTAACACACACCCCAACCCCGAATAGGAAGCATCAGAATAAACCACCAGATCTTCATTTCCATTGGGTAATGACAGAACAGGAGATTTAGTCAACCTCGCTTTAGTTCATCGAACGCCCTCTCTTGAGCTTGACCCCATATAAACTTTACATCTTTTCGGGTCAACTTGGTTAATGGAGAAGCAATCTTGGAAAAGTCTTGGATGAATCTTCTATAGTAGCCCCCCAAACCCAATAAGCTACGAATCTCGGATGGCGTCTTCGGTGACTTCCATTGCATAACCGCCTCTACTTTTGCTAGGTTCACCATAATCCTATCAAGATTCACCACATGACCCAAGAATTGAACTTCACGCAACCAAAATGCGCACTTGGAGAACTTGGCATACAACTTCTCGGTAAGGGGTATCGGTTCTTCACCGTCAACTAGTTCAGCTCGCGGTAGTCAATGCACATCCTCATACTACCGTCCTTCTTCTTTACAAACAGGACCAGGGCACCCCATGGAGAGATACTCAAGCAGCTCTTGCAATTGCTCCATCAACTCTTTCATCTAAATGGAATGACCTAGACTATAACTAATTACCCTTACACATGAGTCCTCTCATGTATTTTATATGCAAAGATAGGATTTTATGTGCCTTATATGTTTGTATTTGATTATGTCCCTATAACCATGGCTCTGATACCAATCTATCACACCCCGACAGACGGCGGAATCATCGGGGCGGACGTATGTGAAACGATTGTTCATAGCACATGGAACTAAATTAGTTGGAATAATATTAAATGTCATTTTTCATTGAACAATACAAGTCAATAAAGTCATTACAATACACAAAAATATAACCAACAACATATGATGTTTGATTTATCTAAGTCCAAGTCCTATATGAGTAAGAAGAGTTCCTTAAGTATCAAACCTGAAACATGTTAAAAATAAAGGGTCAACTTTGAAAATTTGTGAGTCCCATGTGTTAAAGACACACACACACACACACACACACACACACACACACACACATATATAT
>BJCM01214179.1:0-15420 GCA_018326385.1 Flaveria bidentis | reverse complement strand
CCTATATAACATGTTCATATATGCATGTACCAATACATAATATCAATAGATATAACATTAAACAATCAACAAACATTCACAGAAGAGTTTTTTTCATTTCATAGATTCAACATTACATATGTGTTACAAGATGAAAGTCTATTACATTTAAGATCATTATACTAGAACTAGGGACATGTGTACCAACAAGTTATTTGCCATGCACCTAAGTCCCATACGCCTAGGTTCATGCCAAATTGACTAAGTGTTCCCATGCGCCTAACACCCATGCGCCCAGGTGCCTACGCGCCTGTATAGTACCCATGTGGCCAAAAATTCCCATGCGCCTAAGTGTTAGGTCATGCGCCCAAATAGTGCCCATGCACCCAAAAGTTTCCTATGCGTCTAGGTGTTCCCATGCGCCTGTAAGGTCATGTGCCTGCATAGTGCTCATGCTCCTGAATAGGGCTCATGCGCTTAAAAACTTAGAAATTTTTCTTAAATTTTGGGGAAGCAAGGAAGTTTTAGGCTATGACTTGGGATGTTCCCAAGGGTAATATATGATGACCATATGAGGTTATGTGATGACGGGTAATGATGATTATGTATGTTATACATGCCTATGTTATGTATGTTCATGTATGTTTTCTTTATGTTCCTTATTTTGTATATTCCCATGATTTTAAGTGGTATGTTAATATCAATAAATGTAAAGGATTATGCAATCAAAGTGGAATTTTAGTGATGAATGAAAATAGGAATGTAAAGAATGAATGAATGCATGCTTAAAAGTAAGAATGAACGTATGAAAAGTTTTGCAAGAACTGTAATGATGATCACACCCAATAAACGGTATTAGGTTAATGGTGTGTGGGTTAACTACCGTGGAAGCATGCAAATTGGGATCTAATCTTTATGATTGACCATATGTACATTGGGTCTAATCTTTGTGATTGACCATATGTACTACTTGTACTAGGTATTGGAGTCAGCTTCATGCATAATGTTCGGGGTCTAATGATAGACCTTAGGCCCAGTAACCAGCTTCATGCATAATGTTCGGGTTATAGCATATGACATTGGTCGAGAATGTAAGTAACATAGACTTCGAATATATAAAAGATAAGTAAAGAAGACTATGACTGAAAGATAATGAATGATGTACATGGAATGAAAGATAATGAATGATGATGAAAGATAATAATAATATTATCTATTTGTATGTATGACGCATGATCGCGAATGAAAGTAAAGAACGGTTTTAAAACGAAAGTAATGTATTTTACTTATAAAACTAGAACTCACTCAACAACACTGACTTTTATGTGTTTTCAGTTGGTAGGTGATTGTTACTGAGGATGGTACAAGGCAGCTACTTTGGCATTTTGGATGGCATTCATTTGTATAATTATGACATTTTTATGATGTAATGAAAATGATAATATTTTGTAAAAGTTAACTATGATTGTATTGTTTTACAAAAGCTGTCATTAATATATGAAATGTTTTTTAAGTTTTTCCGCTACGATGTTTTTATAAATTTCAAATGCTTTTTTATGGTTTATTAGCAGTTATTGTCTAACTGTGAGTGTCCCAGGAACGGGGCCTTACGCAAGAAACAAGAGGGGAGACAAACATTTGCATCATGGGTTTGTCCTCTTGTTCTTACCCTCTATCAACATTAGTATTGATGTTTGTGATGGGGTGAGACTTATAGCTCCTAAGTTGAGGGATCTCAAAAAGTTCTTAGAGAGATTTAAATTAGAGAAATTTAGATTAAGCATTAAAGTATCTCCCTCCACATTAGGACACTTATCAAGAGGGACTTGGTCCAATGAGTGTATGACATCATTGATGTTGCTTTCCATGGAGTGGCTTTCAACATCAACAAACTCTTGATCACTTTCACCACCACCATTTCCTTCCAACTTTGAAACTCTTTTATTTGAGTGTTGTACCTATGAGCTAGAATTTGTTGGTACCTCAGATGTATTAGTTGAATTTAACATGGTTGTAATAATAGCAATTCCATCTGCAGGGTTAGTTAACATTGGAGCTAAAGTAGTATGATTTGATGTTGTTCTCAGCTCAAATCTTGGATTAGGATCATCTAGTGATAAGATATATATGGACCCTGAAACATGCTCACAAGATTTGTTAAAATAGTTGGTAACTAAGTCAAGATCAAATAGCCAATCAAGACCAGAACCTTTGACACTAGAAGTATGCTCATTAAAAGTCACATTAGTTGACTCCTCAACTACTCTAGTTCTGAGATTTTATACTCTATAGGCCTTAGCATGAGAAGAGTATCCAATGAAGTGTCCATAATCTAATATCTCATCAAATTTTGGCTATTTTATCTTTAGTATCCAAGATGGTGCAAGGACATCCAAATGACCTAAGAAAACCAATGAAGGGTTTCTCTTGTGCCAAAGTTCATAAGGAGTCTTACGATGAGTCTTGACTACTAAAACTCTGTTTTTTACATTGCAAGCAGTGTTTAGTGCCCCTGCCAAGAAAGTGATGGGTAGTTTAGAGTCACACAACATAGTTCTTGCAGCTTCAATTAGTGTCCTGTTTCTCCTCTCAGCACCACTATTTTGTTGAGGAGTTTTAGGAGCATTATATTGTCTTGAAATACCCTTTTCATCACAAAATGTATCAAAGATTTTATTCTAAAATTCATTTCTTTAATCACATCATATGATCTTGACCTTATGATCATGTTGTTTGTCATTCTTTTAGAGGAATTCTTCAAGATCTCAGGTTTCTCATCCTTAGTTCTAAGAAAGAAGACCCAAGTGAATCTTGTGAAATCATCAGTGATCACTAAACAATAAGAGGTCCTTTCTAGACTCATACACTGGCGGGGCCAAAGAGATCTATATGTAATAAGTGTAGGGGTGTACTAATAGAGTTTCCTTCCTTTGTCTTGTGAGATACCTTGTGGTTGCTTCCTTTTGAGGCATAAAACACAATGGTCATCACTTGTAAACTATTTCTTAGGCATTCTAGTTACCAAACCATTGTTAAAAATTTATTCATATTTTTAAGTTTACATGGCATATTCTTTTATGCAAGAGGAAAGACTCATCACTATTTTTTTAGACAGAAAGCATGAAACTTCTCCTGAATGAGATATTTCTTTCAACTCCATCTTGTACATGTTCCCTTTCCTGGGGGCTCTGAGCATGATATGCTCCTGAGGAATAACCACCTCAGGCTTGAGAATAATGCACTCATGCTCAATGAAAAGAATGTTATGTCTCTAATTACAAAATTGAGTTACACTCAAAAGATTGTATCTAAGCTCCTTGACGATGTTTACCTTTTCAATGATTAGCTTACCATTTATGACCTTTCCCCTTCTAGTAATATATCCTCTAGCATCTCCTCCAAAAGCAACTGGTCCACCATCAATTTTCTTAAAATTTTGAAGTAGAGAGCATTGCTTGTCATGTGCCTAGAATAGAAAATGTCAATGATCCATACATTCATGTTTGTCTTAAGTTTTTCTTACATAGAATAGATAGTTAGTTACATTTGGAAAGCCAAGCCTTGTTGGTCTTGGACTTATCAAAAGAAGTTGAAGGCAATTCAACAGTAATTCATCTTATTGTTAGATTTGGAGGATCATTTGTTGATGTTGATGAAAAACTTTCAATCATGTGGTCTTTCTTTGTCTTCCACACCACCTTTTAAAGCTTAAACTTGACCTTCAATACCTCGGAAGTTTTAGAGACTGGACCTTCGGAAGATCTTGCTAACACTGCAGTAGGTTTCAATACTTTGGAATTATTCCTTTTTTCCAAGACCAACTTTTCTTCTGTAGGCAAGTTCTCACTTGTCTTCTGCTTTGTTTTGGAGCTTCTGAAAGGAAAACATTTTCCTTATGAAGTTTGCTTCTTCTTTATCTTCTTAGAAGTTTCTTTCTTGGTCATATGGATAGTACTTTTTGGATTGTAGAGGTAGTCCTTTGCTTGATAAGAAATACTGTCACACATAACATAGTCCATTTTTCCTTTTGAGAGTCTTCCTTTGAGAACAAAGCTAAACTTGAAAACTTACCTTCTCCATCTTCATATTTGAAAATGATGTGGCAAATCTTTTAGGGTGAGAACTACCTTTAGAGATGATGGTTTAGGTTGTGTGGCAGTGGTACATAACTGATGAGCCTTCTTCATGATGTTGGATGATTTGAACAAGAACTAGAACTCTAGATACTAGAGTTTAAGTTTGAGTCTTCAGCTTTAACCACCTCAAAACCTACATAAATAATAACTTATTTCTACGTAAGGTTAAAAGTGGCCTAATTCTCTTGAGCCTTATTTGACTTTCTGATTAGTCATCCTTCCCTATCTCCTCTTCATCCTCTTCATTTATGGGGTCTATGAAAGGAAGCTCATCATCACAAGTTCCACACCTAGGAGATATTACAGACAAAATTATGTGTAGAGGAGCTATCTCAGTAGATCCCAGTCCCTGCTTATTCTGATAACACACTTTTGCATGCAAGGATGAGGGTATTAAGTTCTTGAAGGTCTCTTCTTGAAGAACACATTTTTTTACCCTGGCATTGCTTACCACAAGCTCAATATGGTATTCGGTTATCTTAGTGATGAGATCTTTGATTTGAGTCTTGTAGTTGGTATGCACATGTTTAAGAGTTGAAAAGGTTTTCTCTAAATCTTCTATTTTATGTTTGTAATCATTTTCAACTCTTTTGAAATCAGATTTTAAGATATTTAGACTCAATATTAGATCTCATCTCTAGGTTATAGGACCTATATCTGCTAACTTTAGTAATACATTCAAGTGAGTACAGATGTTCCAATACCTTAGCTTTATCATGGCAAGCCATTAGTGCTTGATTTGGAGATGCATCTTCCATAGAAAAGCTCCTGTCAAAGCCTACTTTCTTCAACAGTAACTGCAGCTTTCTTCTTTGGGTTCTAATTCTGGTTGGCTTTGTCCATGTAGTTTGGTCTGGTTTGTGCTTGGCCACCATTTGTCCTTGGTGCCCTGCACCCCCTAACAAAATGTCCTATTTGGTTACAATTGTAATATTTCACCTATGCTATTGTCTGGCCCAAACATTACATTGCCTGAATTGCTAGGAAACCTTCTCCCTATCCTCTTGTAAATCTTCTTGGCTTTATGAGTGAGAAAAGCCATTTAGTGAACTATCTCCATGTACCACAAATCATCTGGATGGATATAGTCAGATCTTCAAGGGTGAAGCGAAAAACTTGTCTCTTAGAATGGACTTCCTTAAGTGTAACTCTCTCTTGGTTTCTCTGGGAAGGTAATGAAAGGACCCTTTTGTGAGTTTTTAGGATAGTAGATAAGATGATGTTGTGGTTCTTTGTAATCCCTTTCAACCACATGAAGGGCTAAACTCAGTTGATTGCTGGAGTTACAATATGGACTTTGCATGTTCATCTCCATCCTGTATCCACTAAGAATACCATACAATTCTATAAGGATGAGAGTCTTAAGGATCTCAGTTCTCCTGATAAGAATATAATAATGTGTCCATTGTCAAAGAAGAGAGGACATGAACTTCCTTACAATGTTTCTATTTTCAAGAGTTACTACAACATCCATTTGAGTATCCATAATCTTAACATACTTAAAGAATTTTTGAGTCATGGTTTTACTTGGTTTGAAGGTGAAGTTCTCAAACTGTTGCTTCAAGAAGTCTTTCTTGTTCTCTCTTGCTTCAGTGGACCCCTCATACATGAGCTTCAGTGTATCTCATAGCTGCTTAGCAGTTTTGCATTTCTTGAAGCCCCTATATATGGAGTTTGGAAGAGCATTTTAGAGGGCAGCCATGGCTTTCTGATCTATATCTATTCTCTTCTTGTCTTATTCAGAATAGTTAGCTACCTCCTTAAAAATCATACCACCCCTAGAAGCGACTGAAGAGGTGGCTTGGTATGTGAGGTCAAGAGACAATAAACTCTCACATACTGGAGTCTTGAGACTTGATAAAGCCTTCCATTGTTTGGCATCAAGTGTTAAAGTCTTCACGAGTGATCAGTGGGGCCTTTATCAGGGTTTCGGTTTCCATATCAACCTTTGTAAGAGCTGCCATATGAGATGTTAAGTATTTTTATGAGACTGAGGGATCTAAGATGGTGAGATCTTACAATAAATTGTAGGACCATTTAAGGGATGGTCAATACAATCTGTCTCATAAAGACAAGAGTGTTAGAACACTTAACAAATCAAATAGGGAACCACAATTTATATTTTGATACTATGAACACGGCTAAACAAGAGACAGAGACTTAAGAACACAACAACAAAGAAACAGTTTTCAAGATTACAATATATTGCTTCTCAAGTTCTTTTCACAACTTTTACAAAGCATAAGACTAAGATACAAGGACCTGAGACACTTTATACTACATCTTACAGTCGGCCTTACTTTGAAGGCCAACTACAAACACTAATCTAGACAACAACAAGATCAATGTAAAGTCAAAAGACAAATTTATCTTTTGACTAGTGACTATGACATGTCATAGCTCATATCCTAATATATTACGAAAAGGATAAAAGTACATAAAGTAGAAAATTACAGACTTAAGAACTCAATGTACAGTTGCAAAAAACATGAACCATTCACCAACTTGTATAAGTAGGTGAGTCCTCAGAGTTGTAGCGGAAAGTTGGTCAGCTTTATGAAAAGTACATCAGAGAAAGCATGTTCTTCAAATTCTTTGAAAGAAATCTGTTTTCACTTTATTGGTTACAAAAGACCTTGTCTTTGAAGCTTCGGAATACTTCACATTTGGCCTCGGAAGATATTTGTTTTGGCTTCAGAAGATTTCATACTTAGAGTAATTTTCTTGTGCAGAGTATGAAACTTCCGAAACAATTACTACTTAGTACTAAGTGCATGCATGCAAGAAGCACTTGGGTTTTTTGGGGTGCATTAGCATTTCTATTAACCTTCTTAAACCAAAAGTTTTATATAATGATGCAATAAAATCATAACAGTCAAACCACTAAACAAATCACACACATGCTTGTCAGATACATAAACGAGCTATTTGATTAATACATTAATAACATAAGTTCTTTGAAACAAGATGAGAGTCTTTAGTATATGAGCCTCTACAAGCCAGATTATCTTATGCCCAACAACATTTAGATTTATCTGACATGTATACTAAAAGTTAGTGTTGTTGAGTGAGTTCTAGTTTTTATTATAAAATAAAAGTATTCAGTCCTTAATTTTTGGAAACAGGAGAGCAATTATAATAGTTAAGTGCAATAATTAGTTACATGTTATATCAGTGAAATATTTATAAGTTTGTTAGCGTATCTTACATACTTTTGTGAAAATCATCTTTTGAGTAGCATGCCTGTACCTAAGTACAAGGCTACAGTCATCATAGTGCACTAATTAAAGCCATCAAATACTTGCATCAAGCAAAGCTACAATAACCATGCAATGCACTAAGCAATGTAGTAAAATTCTTGGACGAAGCAAAACTATAGTGACCATCCAACTCACTAAGCAAGTAAATCAAATGCTTGCATGAAGTAGAGCTACAGTGCACAGGCAGTATACTAAACAAAGTAATGAAATTCTTGCACAAAGCAAAACTACAATGGCCATGTACTGAACTAACTAAAGCAATCAAGTGCTTGCTTGAAGCAAAGCTATATTGACCATGTAATGCACGAAGTACAATATTCAAATGCCTACACAAAGTGAAGCTACAATGACCATGCAATGCCCTATGTAAGGTAATTAAATACTTGTATGAAGCAAGACTTGGGTAAGGGGCAAAACACTATGAAATCTATATAAAACATTGACTTTAACTTAAGGTAATAAACACCTATCATAACTAAGCATGAGTCCCTTGGATACAAACTTTAGTCAATTATAGGGAAAGTATTTCAAGTGTACTCAATACAAAGGGATATCATGTCGATGCGGAAGAATATTGGCCCATTACGACTAAGTTTTGGTCTAATATGGATAATCGCAAGTATGGATCAACGTAAATAGGCATACCTAATGCAGGTGAGTAAACCCAATGCTGATGTATGTTGACTTATTGGTTATGTATGGGTCAATACAAATATGCATACCTAACGGGGATAAGCAAACCTAATACGAGTGACTTCTGATAGATTGGCTAAGTATCGGTCAATGCGAATAGGTAAACTCCATACATATGAGTAAATCCAATATCGGTTAACTCTAATGGATTGGCTAAGTATGGGCCAATGTGGATGGTCATACCTAACGCAAATCAGTAAACACGATGATATTAATAGTTCTCCTTTAGTGAACAAATCTATGGGGAATAGTGGCTATTGAACACAAAAATCATGGAAATCATTTCAAGTTATACCATCATTTTTCTTTTTTAGGGTTATTAGATTTTAATAATCCAAAATTTTATTAATTGGCTTGCATTAATTTCAACTTACTACATATTTATACATACTTCAAACTTTGACTTTATTTCCCTCCAACGATCCCTTACTATTGGAGAGTTAACCACATTAGTTTTTTGATGATGTGGACTGCATTTGTGTCCAAAACACAAAACCAGAATGTTAAAATCTATCATCAGGACTGTCAATTTGAAACTCCCGCACCCAATAAACCGTCAATCTTCATCACCTGATTTGAACAACCGAACTTGTTGGAGGTAGATTTCAATTGTTAATTGATGATAGACAATGGATTATGGATCTACTTTAGACTAGTCGGTGTTGGAGCTGAAAAATAGCTCAAAGTAGGCCTCATTTCACCAAAACAATTAAGAAGGATTAACTCTCAGTTAGTAGGGAATCATTGGAGGAAAATAAGTTCAAAGTTAGGAGTGATTCTAAACATTTCCCAAGTTAGGATTAATCTCGGCCAAAAAATGTAAGTTGAAATTATTAAAACCCAATAACCTTCTTTTTAAATCATTGAAATATTACTATATAGTCAAGGGTTATTACGTAGACTCGAATATAGAAACTAAATGGTATTATGTTTTAAAACAGTAGATCTATGATGTAACATATTTTTAAGCATTCATATAATCCAAAAACCACTGAAAACATAAAGATAGGGGGTCTAGAACTCATATTGAGAAGAACTTCAACAAAGCGTAGAAAAAGCTTCATTCTCAACGAGATACAATCACGCATTTAAAAATCTAAGCCTTAACATTAGATTTTGTTCATTACATTTGAATAATCTTATTTATCATCGAATCAATCTTGAGTATGAAGATATTCCCTACCTTGGAGCTCTTTCTTTGACATTTTCTCTCTACCCTAGAGCTTTCTCTCTCCATACTACTTTTTGCAAACTTCAAAGGCAAGAATAGGTCATGACTTTAGAATCTCTTGTTACATCATATAAGAATTCATTTAGGTTATTACTATTATTTTTGTTATTATTTCTATTAATATTATAATGTATTATTTTTGCTATTATTATTATTATTATTATTATTATTATTATTATTGTTGTTGTTGTTGTTTCTATTTATTATTATTATTGACATTATTCTTAGCGTTATTATTGTTATAATTATCATCTTTCAATTTAATAGCTATACCATTAAGTTTTATATTAAAAATTAATGACCAACAAAAAAATAAGCATAAGTAACCCACAAATTTCATAAAAGGCGTAAATAGTCCTTACAAGAATTTAACAATGTTAACTTTTAATTCAATAAAAAAATACGAGATGTTACAAATTACAATGATTTCAATTACATTTTGTGTCATCAATTTTGAACTAGTAACACTTTAAATATTTTCTAAGTGTTTTTACAACCCATTATATGAATAGAGCTTGCAGGTTAGAAATTTGAATTAACACATTTGCGATTAAACCAAGTAATACACCATGAAACATGAACATTGATTGATTTTCAATTGAGTTAGTAAATTTTATGTTTTGAAACATAATCAATTTAAACTTCAATTTTATAGGTGGTAAACACACTCTACAATTAGTAGATCACATTCAAGTTGAAGTTTAAATGATTTAAAGAATGCTAAATCATGTAAAATCTTCTTAATATTAGTTGAATAGGCGAATTATGATGATTAACACACCAATTTTGATAATAAATTGAAATGACTATACGATTTTTGTTCTTATGAACCGAAAAATGAACACCGAATCATCAAGAACATATGATGATGAAATTAGGTTTAAATTATCAAAATATGTTAGAAAAAATGTTATAACAACTAAGTGATGTTCAATTTTGATTATCATATCACATTTAAATCACATATTACAAGTTTCTAAACTCCTAGGGTTTGAACGCCTCAATAGAGATCAAACGCTCAATCAAAGACTGAATCCGGAGATGAAAACTAATTTTATAAGATCAAAATGATGTTTAGATTCATTGACTCTACCTATATATCACACGGATTAACAGGTAACAATCAAATGATGAGTGTATGAAAGTATCGGGTGAAGAATGAGTGAAAGAGAGAGCTTGAGTGTGTGAAAAATGATGAAAGCTACCAAGTGTTGAATATATATAATTGTAAAAAGCTTTAGGCCCATGAAAACTATGAAGTATGATTGTTGTTCAGACACATGAGGCTTAGACACATTACATACTTAGCCATATTTCATAATAAATCTTCAGACACATGAGCATTGTTCAGTCGCTTGGGCACTATTCAGCCGCATGGCTAGACAAAAACACCTACACTTCGTCATTTTCCATGAACCCACAATTCACATAAGAACTGTGTTGGCACATGAGCCTCACAAAACATCCAAACTTAGAATATTTGTAAAATCACTAGAAGTCTGAACAACTTGCAAGTTTGAATACTATTCAGGCGCATGGGAACCTTTTGAAACACCCAACACTTAGTGAAAAACCTCACATTCAAATGCTAACTACATTGGAAAGTCTGGAACTATTCAAGCGCATGAGATTAAGTAGATATGCCCAACACTTTAACTAATTTCAGCAACATGACAACTGTTTAGGAGCATTGACTTGATCAAAATGCTTAACAAAACTTCCATGAGTCTGACACTTTGAAATTTTCATCATACTCCTGATTTAGGCTTTTGAGCACTATTCGGGCACATAACGAATCTTCCATGAGTCTGACACTTTGAAACTTTCACAACATTCATCTTAACAATGTTTATTCACATTATGTAACACCCGGTTATTTATTTATTTATTTTAAAGCTGACGAATGAAAAAAAAGAAATAAAGTTCAAAGTCAAGGGACCATTCAGACATTGGAAGACATGCTTTAGGCATGTGTGATTGATTTTGGGGGAAGTTGGGATGACCACCTACCGTTAGACGAATTCTTATACAACAACAGTTATCATGCCAGCATTGGTATGCCACCCTACGAGATGTTATACGATAGGAGATGCAGAACACTCGTTTGTTGGGGTGATATTGGTCAGAAGGAGTTGGGAGCATCGAGGTGATCAAGGCTACAACTAAGAAGCTTGAGAAGATCAAGGCCTTCATGAAGGCAGCCAAAGATAGACAGAAGTCGTATGCTGATAAACGATGCAACCCGATTGAGTTCCATGTGTGTGACCGGATTATGTTGAAGGTCTCACCTTGGAAGGGTATTATTCGATTCATAAAGGGGGGAAAATTGAGCCCAAGGTATATAGGCCTTTTCCAAATCATTGCTCGAGTAGGAGAGGTGGCCTATAGATTGGAGTTACCAGATGAGCTAAGTGGAATTCACCCGACATTCCACGTATCTCATCTAAGAAAGTTCTTAGCCGATGAAGACATGATTGTTCCACTGGATGATATCAAAGTAGACGAACGACTCAATTACGTGGAGCAATCTGTGGCAATCATCGTTGAAAAGAGAAAAGGCTGAGAAATAAAGTGGTTCCTCTTGTGCGTGTACAATGGAAGCACAGGAAGGGATCCAAGTCAACGTGGGAGACTGAGGAAGAAATGAGACATCATTACCCACGTTTGTTCAAGCAATAACAGGTTTTAGGGACGAAACCTATTTAAGGGGGGTGGACTTGTAACACCCGGTTATTTATTTATTTATTTTGAAGCTGACGAATGAAGAAAAAGAAATAAAGTTCAAAGTCTATGGACCAAACTCGCCAACGAAGGAAAGTTGGAAATGTCGTGATATTTGTAGGGAGGGGGCAGCCATACTCTCCCCACACTCACACATTTCAGCCACAAAGAAAGAGAGGAGAGAAAGAAGGGAGAAAAGAGAGAAAAGGTTGGATCCGGTAGATTCAAGGAGGCAAAATGGTCGTGTAGCGAGTCAACCCGAAGCTCTACTTCTCGGTGTCATTTGTGTGAGTTCTAGGACCCCACTTTTACTTGTTTTCAAACGATTTTGGGGCTGGAAAGCATTGAAAACCCGTTCTTGTATGTGTGTGTGTGTTTGACTTATTTGGGTGTGTTGCTCGTGATGTGTTTAGAGTTTGTTTCGGGATGAATGGTGTGTTTGACCCGTGCTTGTGTGTGCTTGAATGGTGTTGTGGTATGCATCCCTAAGGTTTAGGATCGTTGATTTGGGCTTAAAATGGGTTTAGATGAGCTTGGAGGTCAAAAATGGCAGATTGGGTTCGGGATGAACTGCATTCTGTATCAGCTAGGGCTAGGCGACCGAATGAAGGCCATACGGCCGAATGAGGTGCGATTGGGGTCCATTTGCACGATTGAGAGTTCATTCGCACGATTGAGAGTTCATTCGCACGATTGGGGCTAGTCGCATGGGGAGTCATGCGATTTAAGGTCCAATTGCATAAGTGCTCATCCGCTTTAGTTCCATTCGCATGAGGTCCATCCGCATTAGTCCATTCGCATGACTGGGTGTCCATTTGCATAGATGTTCATCCACATGAGTCCAATTGTATGATGTTCAGTCGCCTGGAGACCATGCTTCTGAAAGGTGTCCATATGCCTGAATAGGGCTGTTGCACCCGAGGAGAAATGTAGTTTAACTTTTGACTTTCGAGAGAAAGTGCAGATGTAAGTTTTGATGAAAAGGTTCCCGTAAGAGCATGTAAGATGACTGTTGTGGCCTTAGAGAGCATGTTGGGCATGATGATGATGATGTTGCATGATTATGCATGTATGATGTTGCCATGTATGATGCTGGTGACTGTGTACAATATGTTCCTTGTTATGATGTATGTTTATCCTTCTTGTGGCTTTACGTGTCATGTTAATGAACAAATAAAGTATTATGTAACATAAAGTGAAAGATAAAGAAAAGAGGAACATGAAGTAAGAATGCATGCATTAACGAGTAATGAAAGTAAAGAAAGTCTTGCAAGCATGGTATGAACATCGA
The DNA here is from genome assembly GCA_018326385.1 of Flaveria bidentis. Taxonomy (NCBI): domain Eukaryota; kingdom Viridiplantae; phylum Streptophyta; class Magnoliopsida; order Asterales; family Asteraceae; genus Flaveria; species Flaveria bidentis. The sequence goes on along the minus strand of BJCM01214179.1, from coordinate 2,109 downwards.
GGTCTTTCTTTGTGATTGACCATTTGCATAGAACTATTGCTGCATACCTTACGTACTGTGACCACGAGGTGCGATGCACCGTTATAGAAGGTCTATGAAAGGCCTAGGTCCAGAACCATGAACAAAAAGGTATCGCATATGCCAATGGTACACCTACATTCATACCTTAGGTATTGTGACCATGAGGTGCGGTGCACCGTTATAGAAGGTCTATGATAGGCCTAGGTCCATAACCATGAACAGAAAGGTATCGCATTGTACACTTAAACTTTACCTTAGGTGCTGTGTCCATGAGCTGCGGTGCACCGTTATAGAAGGTCTATGATAGACCTAGGTCCAGTACCATGAATAGAAGGGTAAGGTCTATGATAAGCCTAGGTCCAGTACCATGAATGATATTATCAATGTTTACGTTTGATGTATGATCGCACGAGAGAAAATGAAAGGTTTTAATGAAAGTAAAGTATGTTTTATTATAAAACTAGAATTCACTCAGCACCGCTGACTTTTTATGTGTTTCCAGTTGGCAGATAATGATTGCTGAGGATGGCACGGACGACTACTCAGCTTCTTTTTGGATGGCATTCTTTTGATTAATGTTTTTGCTTTGTAATACGGACAAACTGGGTTTTGTAATGAATGTTGTATTAACTTGAAAAAACATTTACATGGAAATGAAAGATTATTTTAATGTTCCACTGTGATGTCTATGAAATACGAATGTAAATATATGTTTTATGTGCAATGATTGACCAGTTGTAAGCGTCCCGGGAACAGGGCCTTACAAGTTGGTGTCAGAGCCAAAGATTAAGTGAAATGGGTAAATTTTCAAAATAAACCTTAACTTAAACTGAGAATGGGACGGAAAGGGAATGGGATGACAATCTGAGTAGCTGCGTGCCATCAGGTATTTTCGTAAAGTTAACTGGTATTATATATGCATGTTATGTGCTATGTGTTGTTTGTAGATTTAAATACTGATGTAGTCAGGATAAGTAATGCTCGGGGTGTGAAGAGTAAAGTAAGTGGCTAATCACAATTGGCCACTATAATTAGGGACTTAGTATACTTGACATAAACTAAGTTGTTCCCTTGAATGACCGTGTTGGTGTTTGAATCTTTCAGTGTGCGTGTGAATGGTTGGTGGTAGATCTTCAAAAGCCTCACGTGGTGGAGGTCACAATGCTGAACCGCGACCCAAAAGAGGGAGGCCCAGAGTTGAGAAGGTGGTTCATGAAGAACCAGAGACCCCTCATCCTTAGGGTGGTGACGAGAGCACAAATCTGTGAGCCTCAGTAAAGGATGTTGTGGTGGAAGAAGTTCATCAGGTCATGCAGACAATCCTACCATCTGTGGTTACCGAAGTGATCAAGGCAGTTAGAGAAGGGGAAAGAAAGGAGAGAAACAGGTCCTCGGGAGGACAGGAGCAACTGGAGCCTGAAACGGTTCTCTCTGATGATGAAGAGGAGGAAGAAGAAGAGCCTACGCCGGAGGCGGCACGAGGCTGTAACAACGGGGTTTTTATGAGATGCAAGCCCCCTACTTTTAAAGGAAACGACACTGCTTCTGCTACTCACCGGTGGATGAGGGAAATGGAGGTTTTTCTTGATTTCAATGAGTGCCGTGAAGATCAGAAGGTGAATTTCGCTACCCACTCTTTTGTCGATTCGGCTCTGTGCTAGTGGGACAAAATTGTCCAAGCTGAGGGTAGCAGGGCCATTGGGAGGATGACATGTTCTGAGCTGAAAAAGTTGGTGATTGAGGAGTTTTGTCCTCATCGGGAATTGGACAAGGTCTAAAGGGAGTTCTTGCAAATGGAGGCGGGAACCCTGACACACCAGCAGTACACCACAATGTTCAACGAGATGGCACGTCTGGTGCCAGATCAGGTGACACCTCTATCTCGAAAAATCAAGAGGTATATTCAGGGTTTGCCAGCGGATATTCGCAGGCACATGATCGTTGCCCGGCCGAGCACGTTTAGGTCGGCGGTGGATTTGGCAGGGAGACTGTATGATGAGAGGACGGTGGTGGTGACTAATGGTGGCAAGAAGAGCGGTGGTGATCGAAACTGGCAGGGGAAGAGGTTTGGTCGGGGTGATGCCTCGA
>BJCM01214166.1:0-12251 GCA_018326385.1 Flaveria bidentis | reverse complement strand
GAAAGATACAAGAACATGATATACTTATACTACATCCTACAGCCGACTATACTTTGAAAGCCAGCTGGATACAATTGACTAGACACAAACAAATCAATTGTAGGGTCAAAAGGCAGATTGCCTTTTGACTTGTGACTATGACATGCCATAGCTCACATCCTTATCTATTACAAAAAGGATTAAGTACATGAAGTAGAAAGTTACAGACTCAAGACCTCAATGTACAATTACCAAAAGCATGGACCTTTTCACCAACTCATGTAAGTTGGTGACCTTAAAGAGATGTAGGGAAAAGGTGTCCAGCTTTATGGAAAAGTACATCAGATAAAGCATGTGTCAAAAGTCTTCGGAAGAAATCTGTCTTCATGAGTTGAAGCTTCGGAAGGCTTTGTCTCTAAGGCTTCGGAAGACCTCATATTTGGCTTCGGAAGATATTGGTCTTGGCTTCGGAAGATTTCACACTTAGAATATTTTTGTTGCATGTGTGAAACTTCCTAAGCATTCTTCTTCATAGTATTTGTGCAACATGCAGGAGAGACTTTGGATGTTTAGGTTGCATTAGCCTCTTCATTAATCTCTACATCGTGTTGCATCATCTATGTAAGTGACTACATATTTCTTATTACCAAAAGATGGTGTGCTATGAAAGTCACATAAATCAGAGTGAATGAGTTCTAATACCTTAGATTCCCTCTTAACATCCTTAAATGGTTGTCTAATAATCTTAGTTAACATACAAGTGTGACAATTGTTATCATTCATATCAAAGGTAGGTATCAAACTCATTTTTGACATATCTTTCATTGTAAAGAAATTAACATGACCTAATCTAACATGCCATAACTTAGAAATATAATCTATCTTACTAGATGAAGAGGAAGCAATACATACAGATTCATTAGCGAATGGAACATGAATATTAAGTTTAAACATACCATTAGATAAATACCCAAATCCAACAAAGGTTCCATGTTTAGATAAGATAAACGTATCTAACTCGATGACCTGTTTAAAACCATAATTGTTCAACATAATTCCAGACAAGAGTTTCTTTCGAATCCCTGGTACATACAATACACTATTTAGTATTAGTTGTTTTCCAGAAGTAAATACAAGTTTAACATTTCCAATTCCTTTAATAGGCTCGGTTGCCACATTTCCCATTCTTAGCACAGATCCATCTTCAATTGGTTTGAGATCCTTGAACCACCTTAGATCCTTGCACACGTGACTTGTAGCACCCGAGTCTACCCACCACGCAATTTCATCATCCTGAACATAGAATGATTTAGAAATCAAGGAAACATATTTCTTAACAGAATTATAAAAAGAAACAGGAAACAAACCTAGTTTCACATTCGGGTCTTTTGACCCACTTGGACCGGCTACATTAGCCTTGCTTCCGCCTGACATTTTCACCCGACAATCTTTCTTAATATGTCCCGGTTTTCCACATCTCCAATAAGCAAGTTTTGCTTGTCACTGTTAAACTTGCATTTATTACCCTTTAACTTGTTGAACCTTTTGAAATTCCCATCTTCAACAACATTAACCGAAGATGATGCTAGGTTTTTTACCCTTGGTTTTATCAACTTCTTGAGCCCGAAGTGATTCCTTAATTCAGATATGACTACCCAATTGAACCAAGGTTAGATCCTCTTTTTGATGTTTGAGAGTATGTTTAAGGTCCTTCCACATAGGTGGAATGTAAGGCCCCGATCCCGGGACATTCACAGTTGGACAATCATCGCACATAAAACATAAAATATACATTTACATCTATGAAAAACATCGCAACAGAATAATTTAAAACCTTTTCATATATTAATGATTACTTTTGCAAAATAATGCATCATTGTTAATAGTTACAAAATATTATCGTTTGCATTACATCACAAAAACGTCATAGTTATACAAATGGATGCAATCCTAAAAATATCGAGTAGCTACCCCGCGCCATCCTCAGCAACAGTTACCTGCCAACTGGAAAATACATAAAATTCAGCATTGCTGAGTGAGTTCTAGTTTTGTAAAATAATATACTTTTACTTCTGTTTAAAATTGTCTTTTACGTTCATTCGCGATTATGCATCATACGTACAAATAGATAATTTATTATTATCTTCCATCATCATTCATTATCTTCCATTCAATGTACGCTATCATTATCATTCACTTTCATTCATAATCTTCCTTACTTATCTTTTGTATATTCGTCATCTTTCTTACTTACATTCCGGACCAATGCCATGTTCTATACTCCGAACATTATGCACGAAGCTGGTTACTGGGCTTGAGGTCTATCAATAGACCCCAAACATTGTGCACGAAGCTGACTCCAGTACCTGGGGCAAGCGACAAGGGTCCCATACATATGGTCAATCACCCAGATTCGACCCCAGTATGCATTCTTCCGGGGTAGCTAACCCGCACACAGGAGAGCTAACACCCTTCATTGGGTGTGGACCTCCATACATTGCTTGCAAGACTTTCTTACATTTGTCCATTCATTAATCAATGCATTCATTCTTACTTTATGTTCCACTTATGATTATTATTAGCTTCCGCTTTATGTTACATAATACTTTTCATTCATTTCATACTCATAACACGTAAGTCATAGAATAATACATAATAGGAACGTAAGATCAATATAACACATCCATTCATAGCATCACATATCATCACAAACATCATGTATCATCCATTCACAAACACATGCACATGCATAACAAGTACAAGTCATCATAGATATAACCGACCCACCGCGGGGCAGTAGGGGTTCGGGGGCGGCAACCCCTGACAGCGGGGTCTTAGGGGCAGCAACCCCTAGTGTAATTTTTTTTATTTTAGAACATTTATATAACACATATCCTTATAGAAAAATCAATCTACCTATTAAAACCTCTTAAAATCTTGGTCGTTTAAAAAATATATTTAGTATGTATTTCTAGCCCCAAACAGTTTAAAACCATTAAAATAGGGGATCTAGAACTCACCTGAACTCGATGAGTAGCTTCTCAATCAAGCTTTCAAACAAGGGTCGCACGACACAACCTGCATATAAGCTAACACTCAAAGGAGTTAATTTTTGCCTAATTTCGCTGCTAATTTTGCTAACAGATTAGCAGTTTCACTGGCAGTTTCGCTGGCAGTTTCGCTGGCAGTTTCGCTAGCAGTTTTGCTGCCAGTTTTGGCCAACTTTCATTGGATAACCATGTCTGCGAAACAACATGCGAAACTATAGTTTCGTAGGAAGCCTTCATAGTTTCGCTGGACGACTAAATAATTTCACAGAACAAGCTGAAAATTACAAACCAACCCATTTTGACACAAAACTTCAATCTTTTACACCCAAAACCTTGGTTTATCATCCAATAAGCTATATCTAAGCTTTTTACATATTTCTTACAAAAAACGTGAGTTTTGGGTGATTCTTTGCCACTTTCAAAAACCCCAAGCCCTAGAATCCAGGTTTACATCAAAAGCAATGATTAAATGATGTTTCTTACCTAGATTCTTGGTCTTTCCTTGTTGTTTGGATGCCCACGAATACCGATCTTCAATCTCTTGATCAACCGAGCCTTGAATCACCAATTTCTCTCCACTTTCTCTCTCTACACTCTCTCTCTAGAAATTGGGTGTTGAGTTGCAAATTAGTATGGCTCAAGCTGTTCTGTTTATATATATATCAGGCATTCCCGGGACCTTAAACTCGCCGAACACATAACCCGCGAGGTCTACTCGGTCCATACTCCAATTCTCCCTTATTTTCTTCAAATAATCTCGGCTAAGCCTTTATTATTAATTGGCTCGTTTCGACTTTATTCTGGGCGTTACAAGTCCACCCCCTTATTTAGGTTTCGTCCTCGAAACCTATTAGTCGCTGAATAGTTGAGGGTAATGTTGCCTCATCTCCTCCTCCTCAACTTCCCAAATGGACTCTGATCCCTTCCTGTGCTTCCACTGCACACGCACCAAGGGAACCAGCTTATTCCTTAGCCTCTTCTTTGAGCGATCGAAGATCACCATTGGTTGCTCCACATAATTGAGCCGTTCATCCACTTCAATATCCTCTAGTGGCACCACCATATCCTCCTTGACTAGGCATTTTCTTAAGTGAGATACATGGAATGTCAGATGAATTCCACTTAACTCTCTGGGCAACTCCAACCTATAGGCCACCTCTCCTACTCAAGCAATGATTTGGAAAGGCCTTATGTATCTCGGGCTCAACTTGCCCCGCTTCCTAAACCGAATGATGCCCTTCCAAGGTGAGACTTTCAGCGAAACTCTATCACCCACCTGAAACTCAATCGGTCTACGTCTCTTGTCGGCATATGACTTCTGTCTATCTTTGGCTGCCTTCATAAAAGCTTTGATCCTTTCCAGCTTCTTAGTCGTAGCCTCGACCACCTCGACGCTCCCTAACTCTTTATGACCATAGTCACCCCAACAAGAAGGTGTTCTACATCTCCTACCGTATAGTATCTCATAAGGGGGCATACCAATGTTGGCATGGTAATTGTTATTGTATGAGAATTCAGCTAACGGTAAATGGTCGTCCCAACTTCCACCAAAATCAATGACGCATGCCCGAAGCATATCTTCAAGGGTCTGAATCGTCCTTTCCGACCGACCATCCGTTTGTGGATGATAAGCCGTGCTGATATGTCACGATCCAACACGATAGACACCGATACACCATGGCGACTTAAAATCTCCTTGATGAATAGATCCGCTAATCTTTCGGAAGAATACGACTCGCAGATCAGTGGAAGTGAGCACTCTTTGTCAAACGATCAACTATTACCCATATGGCATCATACCCTTTCACGATACGTGGCAACTTCGTAATAAAGCCCATAGTGATATGTTCTCACTTCCGCTCGGGAATGTCCAAAGGTTGGATCTTCTCGTATGGCTTCTGATGCTCCGCCTTCACTTGCAAGCAAGTAAGGCACTTACTCACGTACTCCACTACGTCACGGTTCATACCTGGCCACCAATAATCTTTCTTCATGTCTTGATACATTTTCGTAGCACCGGGATGAATGGAGTACCGAGTCTTATGAGCCTCATCCATTATCTTCCTATGTAAATCCCCGTAACGAGGAATCCACATCCTTCCGAATCGAGTTCTAACACCGAGAGTGTTTTCACCTAACTCCTCAACTAGACCTCTCATTTTTTCAGAGTTAATATGATCTTTCTTTAATGCCTTATCTTGAAACTCCTTGACTTGAATCAAATTACTTGAAGTTTATATCTCAATTCTATCAAATAGAATTCTCAACTTTGTCTTTGTTGACCACTTCAATCTTGCAAACCACTACCCAAGGAAATCCTCTTGAACAAGGACAAACCAAAACCTTTTGAAATCTTTAAATCCTTTCTACATTTTGTACCACAGCCGAACAGATTCACTCCCAACAATAATTGATTTGTAAATAGTAAATGATTACAAACCCTCAACCAAATAACTTCAACAATTGATTGTAAACAACACCGCCAATTTAAAACAATTTTGACGATTAACCAAACCCAATCGCTGATTAATCAAACCCAATCACAGAATATTAAAACACCCTAATTGCAGAGTACCAAGTAGTATTCTTAAACTTCAATCCTTACAACTAATATCATATGTAAATACTGCAGGACTGGTGAAGGGGGTCAATTACAACACAACAACACAAAGAGGAGAATAAACTAACACTTAATCAAATAGTGAACTGGATTAACCACAATATATGATACTAAGAACACAAGTAATTTAGTAAGAGATAGAACAAGAGAACAAGATACACAAGTGTATGGTTTTCAAGAATACAGTATATTGCTTTTTCAAGTTCTGTTACAAGTGTTACAAAAGCATAAAAGAAAGTTACAAGAACCTGAGATACTTATACTACATCCTATAGCCGGCCATACTATGAAAGCCAGCTGGATACAATTGACTAGACATAAAACAAAATCAATTGTAGAGTCAAAAGACAGGTTGCCTTTTTGACTAGTGACTATGACATGCCATAGCTCACATCCTTATCTATTACAAAAAGGATAAAGTACATGAAGTGGAAAGTTACAGACTCAAGACCTCAATGTACAGTTACCAAAAGCATGGACCTTTTCACCAACTCATGTAAGTTGGTGACTTTATAGAGGAGCAGCGGAAAGGGGTCCAGCTTTATGAAAAAGTACATCAGATAAAGCATGTTGTTAACAGTCTTCGAAAGAAATCTGTCTTCAAGAGTTTAGTTTCGGAAGACTTTGTCTCTGAAGCTTCTGAAGACTTTTTTAGGCTTCGGAAGATATTGGTCTTGGCTTCGGAAGATTTCACACTTAGAATATTTCTATTGCATGTGTGAAACTTCCGAAGCATTCTTCTTCAATAAACTTATGCAGCATGCAGGATAGACTTTGGATGTTTAGGTTCCATCAGCCTCTTGATATATTCTCTACAAATACCTTTTCATTGAGCGATTTGAAACTGAAATATGATGTCGAACCCACCGAACAGATTATGAATAATAAATTGATACCTTTGATAAATCTCAGAAACGTGATGAAAACATTATCAGATTAAATCATTTGATCGTACATATCAAATGTTTAATCGGATTAAAACTGAGATTTTTGGTTTTGAGAATGAACTTGGTTGTTTTTGTGAGAGAGAAGAAACTGTACGAATGTGTTGTTCCCCCTGTGTTTTTAACTTTGATCTGATGATTTTAATATATATGTGTGGATACATGATATCTATGTTGCAACTATCCAAACTCCATAAAAGAATTGGCTTTATTATTTAATAGTTTATTTAAATAATAAATCACATATATATGTATATTTAAGACTAACTAATAGTTAGTCTCCATACATAACTCAATAATAAAAAAATAAGCCTAATCTTTTATTTCATATATATATAATTAATTGTACTAGTGTAAAACAAGCCCGCACTCCTACGTTACCTAACTCGTTTAATCACTAATATAATCAATCAGATCAACAAGTTAACCCAATAACACTAAAATTGTTGATAACACTAAAATTACAACAATTTTTTAATGAAAGGAAATGGAAGGATTTTAGAAATTTGTGTTTTTGAGTTTACTTAAGAAGGGAAAAGAAAGGAAGTAGAAGGAAAATAAAGGCTAAAATCAATCCTTTCAAAATTGAAAGAAATGAAGAGAAAGGAAAAGAAGAGAAAAGGAGAGAAGAGAAGAGAAATGAAAAGAAATGGTTTCATTTATATTCTTCTATTAAGTAAACTCGGGAACATAGCGTTAAGGTGAAGCAGGGCTAGGAACAACAAATCTTTTTATGATAAACAGATCAGTTTTGCAAGTTCGTTATTACGGGTAGTTCGTACAAAGGATCAGACTAATGGCGTATACAATACTTGAATTCTCGGTGTAGATGCTACATAGTTGGTTCTTATCCTTCAGAGACTATGAGTGTAACAGGAGCATCCGTCAACAAAAGAATCACCCTAAGATGATCATCTCATGGTTATTGAGAACGAATCAAATCAGATGGTTTTACTTTCTGACTTGCTCCTATGGAACCAAGATAAAAAATATTGAAAAAATCAGTCATTCACAATCACTAATGAAGGATTCCTTGAAAAGTTAAGAACTAGTAATCTTCTTTAGAATCATATGGATTCGATCTTATACATACGCTAGGGAAGGTAATAAAAAAAGAAAGTAGAGGAGTTCTTCTTTCTTTTATCACTTAGGAGCTGTGTGAGATGAAAGTCTCATGCATTGTTTTTGAATAAGAGAAAGAAGTAAGAAATCCTCTTTTTGACTCTAACTCTCCCACTCCAATCGTTGCTTTTCTTTCTATTACTTCGAAAGTAGCTGCTTCAACTTCAGCCACTTGAATTTTTGAGATTTCGTTTTAGTTCTCATCAAAAGAATGTCATATTCTTCCAGAAATCCTAGCTATTCTTAGCATGATATTGGGGAATCTCATTACTATTACTCAAACAAGCATGAAATGTATGCTTGCATATTCGTCCAAAAGGAAAATTGGATATGTAATTATTGAAGACTCAAATGATGGATATGCAAGCATGATAACTTATATGATGTTCTATATTTCCATGAATCTAGGAACTTTTGCTTGCATTGTCTTATTTGGTCTACGTACCGGAACTAAGAATGTTCGAGATTATGCTGGATTATACACGAAAGATCCTTTTTTGGCTCTCTCTTTAACCCTATGTCTTTTATCCCTAGTAGTTCTTCCTCCATTAGCAAGTTTTTTTTCCAGAAAACTCTATATATTCTAATGTGGATGGAAGGCAAGCGTATATTTCTTGGTTTTAATAGGACTCCTTACAAGCGTTGTTTCTATCTACTATTATCTAAAAATCATCAAGTTATTAATGATCGGTTGAAACCAAGAAATAACCCCTCACATGCGAAATTATAGAAGATCCCCTTTAAGATCAAACAATTCCATCGAATTGAGTATGATTGTATGTGTGATAGCATCTACTATACCAGGAATATCAATGAATCCAATTATTGCAATTACTTAGTATACCCCCTTTTAGTTTCTAGGGTCTATTTCTTAGTTCAAGATCCCTTTTACTAACTAGAAAAAAATAATTAGTATATTTTTTCTACCCAAAATGGTAATGGACTTGGGTTATGAACTTATAATCTATAATTTGATGATCAAGTCGATTCTATGATTATAAGTTCATTTCATACCGGACCAGACCAGGATAGGGTTATATACATTCTCATTGTGATAAGGGGTCATTTGAGCGTATCTAAATAGATACTTTGTTTACATATGGATCCCTACGTCATTACATTCCATTTAGGACTAGGAATAGGCGTAATCGGGCATGCTTTTTACATATCTCTCGTTATTTGAGACCCTATTCACCTCTTTGGGCTTCTATTAAATCGAGAAATAGTTTGATTATCCATCTTTTTTATATATTGGATATCTATATAAGGTATTCTCTGGATAATTCAAATCGAAGCAATTGGATGTCCAATTCTGGCCTATATGACATGACCGATCAATAGAAATACTCCAACACTCTATTATTCCATACATCACACTAGATAGATATCATCTTCATGGAATACAATTCACTTTCAAGATGACTTGGACGTGAAATGGTAGACACACGAGACTTAAAATCTTGTGCTAAAAAGTATGGAGGTTCGAGTCCTCTTCAAGGCATAATATTGAGAATGCTCATTGAATGAGCAATTCAATAAGAGAGCTCGCATAGCAATACCGATTCAATCTGAGCTTTCTTGGAATAAGTTCGACAGTGGATCATGAAATCTTGGTCATCTTCTCTATCTAATGAATGGGGAGTCTACTTTAAAATTGAAAATCGTCCGCCCTGCACCCACCCCTCGAGTATATGCTTGAACAGGAATCACACTTGGGTAGATTATAAACCTCTAGTAAAGTGACCACACGTAACCTAGGAGATAAAGTACATTACGTACCATTACATAGTCCGTTTTAGGGATTGACGACATACCCTATTAGTGACTTAGGCACTAGACGTTCCCTAAACGGGTATTGTCGAGTTGGGTGATTTCAATAATAGACGTATGTTGGCATTCCAGCCTTCCTTCACCTTTCATGGCCACATATCTTTCCGGCTAAGGAATGGGAAATCCTTCTCTTGTTCCATGAATCTAATTTTCATTTCATTCAGGAAAAGCCATCTTTTTCTCAACAATGCCTTTGTCATTTGATTCAATAGTGTTCCATTAGATAGGAACATATTTGATAAATACTGAAAACTATAGGATAGAGTATTAGAATGGAAAGATCCATTAGATAATGAACGATTAGTTCTAGGCCATCTCTGGCGATTAATCAACAATTCGAAGTGCTTTTCTTGCGTCTTCTTGACAAACCAACATTTATATAGAGATGTAGATGGATTTGTTTGGGGAGTTAGAAGCCCCTTTGACATCTCTTCGTCTGCAAGCTGAGCTTTGAATAGGAAAAAGAGTGGAAATTGCAGGGTCCCAAATGGATTGGCTTATTCAAAAAAGGCGTTATTCTTTGGAAGATCTATCTTGTGTTTGGTACTACATGGTTCCACTCTGCAAGAATTCCGAATCATTCTCTTGAATCTCATCCTTTTCATCATAAATGATCCGCTTGCCCCGAAATGACCTGGACCAATAGGGAAATCCCAATTCATTGGGCCTTTCAATATAATCAAATAGAAAGCCCCAAGGACGCCATATTCTAGGAGGCCAAACAATGTGATTGAATAAAACCTTCTCTATTTGTTGCTGGTCGAGGGCACCTTCTCCTTCCCCCTCTTCAAACCCTGATTCGTCTTTATAATAGAGAAATCTTTGATCAAGGATAGAACACGATCCTTTTTTAATAATATCTAAGGGATTCCTTGGTTTGGGTCAAAGAAACAATGTCACTCGATCCTCATCAAACCGACTGCATGTCCATGAGGATCCCACTAGAGCGTCTTCCACTTTTAATAGGCCAAGAACTAGAACAAAATCATTCTCAACGAGTCCATAAGGAGTGATCCCATTTTTTATCATTGGGTGCGGGTAGAAACCAAAGATCTTGAGTAACCTATCCGACAAAACAACTCAAAAGATAGATAAATATCGTTAATTTCTTCATGCTCGTTCCAAGTTCGAAGTAGCCTTTGTAAAAATAATAATCCACTTTGTTACATAATTTCTTTTTTCATATAGATAGATATAGGATCTATGGGCAATTACTTAAAAGTACAGTTTGTACTACAACCCTTCCTATCTGATAGAAAAGGATCCCATGATCCTGGACCGATCTTATTTGGGATCACAAATCCTAAATTGGTCTATGAAAAGTGAATCTAATTGTGTTAGTATCTATAATTGATTTCTTCTGTGTAATACTAATCGATAGGGTCTTATTGGTAAGTGCTACAAGATCTCGTGCATTGGAACCCATGGTTATGGACCCGAATCCATTAGTATGGAACACTATCTTTTCCAAATGAAATTCCTCAGTATATGAAAGAGTGAAAAATTTCTTTCATTGTTGTGGAATAAAAAACTTTCGTATCTTAATGCACGTATTTAATTTATTCGGAGCTATTAGAGTGGGATCCACTTTTTGTGGAATATGAGTCAAAGCAATAACAAGGATAGTGTCACTAGCATCAATATCATCAATCTCGAAATCATCAAAACCTTGAGACTTGTTATCCAGAAACTTGTTCAGAAATACTGTAATGAAAGGAAGATAGGAGTTTTTCGCTAGGTATTTGACCAAATAAGATCGTCTAGTTCCTATAGAACCTATCACTAAAATACCCCTAAAGAGATATAAGGCCAAGCAGAGGGAAAAGGATTTTCCATGAGATGAGAAATGAAAACTATTAGCCCCACATGAAGTTTGTTAATAAGTGATTATCTGATAATGAGCAAGGATATTTGTCTTTCTAATAAAGAGGATGTATTGAACTCATAATTCATTAGATACTTTTTATGAATGTCAACTAAGTCTAGTAAGTAAATTGCTCCCGGTTGTTCAATCATTTGATAACTAGAGTCATTCTTTGATAAATGATCACTATGAGTCAAACTCAATAAAATTTGATCAATCCTTTTTTTTTTGTTGTCAAGGTGGAGAACTGAACCAAGAATTCTCTTTTTTCATCATCAATCGAATCACTATTTGCAACCTAGGATTCTATTTTATTACCAATCTGCTCCCCGTTCATGTTTTTTTCTTTTTTATCAATGAATAGATCTCTTTATTGTATCACTTAGATGTCTCTTATTTCTCGAAAAAGTGTTTCAATTAATGGATTTGGTATGATACTTATGAGATCGATTAAATCAATGAGAATGATATTTAAATATTTCTTCTTAGAGCGTATTGATTTTACCCTATAAGCGGGACCACCACCCAATAGCATGTTGCCACCTAAAGAATCTCCTATTTGTTTTAGAGCAACTAGAAAAAGATTCTTTAACTAGAAAGGATTCGGTTCAGACGTAGGATACTTATCCAAAACTTTTCGCAACTTAATCATAGATGATGGAATCATCAAAGATTTGACCTTTTCAAACTCTGTCTGTAACTCACTAGAGGCCCCAAAAACAAAGAGAATATGTGTACAAATAAGATATGCAGCAACAAGAAGAAGGAAAAATATTGCATAGAGGAACTCCCGAACATTTGTTAGTTGTGTCGATATCAACGGTGACTCATTATTTCGATGA